>BJCO01750592.1:0-15097 GCA_018326465.1 Flaveria floridana | reverse complement strand
ATGATCTAAAACTCTGCACTGAAGCAAACCGTGTTTTAAAACAAAATGAGTGCAGTTTTAAAGAAAAGATTGAACTGCTAGGGAAACAACTAAGGGAAACCGAGGTTGTCGCCCTAAATCAATCAAATGACATTAAGTTCTATCTAACTACTTTAGAGGAAACTAAAAAGGAAAAAGCAGTGTTGCAAGTCGAAGTTGAATCTTTAAATCAAAAACTGCATAGTTTAGCAAGTTCCTCTCACATAGTTCAGAACTTAGTGAAAGAACGTAACGCTGGGGAAGGTCTGGCATGTAAAGTAGTACTGACACCACATGCAATCCTTTTAAATACTAAATTTAGACCAATAAATAATAACCCGGTTAAGGATCATGTGGTGACTACTCCTCTTGTCAGTGATCCAGAGTCCAAAGGTAAACCTGTGTAGTCTGTCACTGAACAGAAGGCTACTACTTTGGGATTGAAACATAAGGTGCTTATAGAGTATTTGTGTGATAAAGTTGAAAAGGATAATGTTGGGTTGGGTTCACAAACATCTACGCCAGAACCTAAAAATTCTAAACCAACAAACCCTAAACGTGTTAATCATCAAAATCCTGATAAAAAGAAAGAAAAAGGTGTTCAAAATGTCAAAATAATTAAGTTTGTTAAAGAAGGTGAAGCATCTAAGAAGGACGAGAAACAGACCAGCTCTCGACCATACTCAACCCCTCACAGAAGTTCTCCCCAACCTATCGAAGGGAGATCCTGCTATAGTTGTGGAAAACGAGGACATACTTCTCCAAATTGTCCTCATTATTAAACACCTAAAACAAAAATTGAACTTTTTGATGAAAAACAAAGATTTTTCAAAAATAGATCTAATACTCCTCCAAGATACCAAAGTCAACATAGACAAGCTCAAAGCGAAGCTGTGTTACCTAAGGTTAAAACTAGGACTATTAGTGAACCAAAAGTTCATACCATATGCCAGTCGTCTGTTTACCACAAACAACCCTTGCACAAAACTAGTTTATGGAAAGAAAAATCAAGTAATATGTCTGAGAGTGAGGACAAGAAGAAGAAAGATGTGTCCTCATCCTCTTAAGGTCAGTGGGTTAAGTTCATGATATGTGATATCTCTGGGAAAACCAAGCCAGTAAAGGCTTGGGTCCCCAACCTGAACTAATTATTTCCATTCTTTCTATTGGTTGTCCGCTACATCGCTATCACTAATACCGAGATTATTGATAGTGGGGCTTTCAGGCACATGATCGGGAATTCGTCTCTCCTTTTCAACGTCAAGCAAATTAAAGGGGGACATGTATCTTTCGTAGGAAACAAAAGAGGATATATCACCGTTCAAGGCGAAGTGGGAAACGAGAAGGTAATGTTTGACAAGGTAAACTACGTTAGCAATTGCAAAACAACTTGCTTTCTGTCTCCTAAATTTGTGATAAGGGCTTTAAGTTCGTGTTTGATAATAAGAAGTGTTACATACTTAAGAAGGAGTATGTTATTCAAGAGGAGCAGGTTCTAATGTCTGCCTCAAGATATAACGACCTGCATGTCTTGGACCTTTCAAAAGCCTCCACAACTGAGTCTACTGCTTAGTGTTTCTTGTCAAAAGCAACTGAGAGGGATTCAGTTTCCTGGAATAGGAGAATGTGACACATCAATCCCAGGAAGATGAATCATCTGGTTTAGAATGATCTGGTGGACGGAGTTACTGTCAAGAACTTCCAGCTCCCAGATTTCTGCGTAGCATGCAAGAAAGAGAAACAGACAAAGAAGTCTCACAAATCAAAGAAAGTTCATTCTATCGAAATTCCTCTTAAGCTTCTACATATGGATCTGTTTGGCCCTGTTAGCACAAAGATCATTGCTGGTGATTGGTACTGCTTTGTGGTGATGGATGATTACTCAAGATTCTCTTGGGTGATGTTTCCGAAAGTGAAGTCAGTGACATTTGAATCATTCAAACATCTAGTTACCATATTAGAGTCACTCTACAAGCTTAAAGTAAGGAAAATACGTTCAGACAACAGGACAAAATTCAAGAATCAGTGGATGGAGGCATTCTGTCGAGAGAAAGGGATTATTCATCAATTCTCTTCTGCCTACACTCCATAGATGAATGTAGTTGCTGAACGGAAGAATAGGAGTTTTATAGAAACAACAAGGACAATGCTAGCTGACTCAAAACTACCGGTTCTATTCTGGAACGAGGTAGTGGCTAATGCGTGCTATACTCTAAATCGAGTCTTAGTGGTAAAACATCATGGAAAAACTTGTTATGAGTTACTCCAGCAATGTAAACCCAACTTGGAGTATCTGGAACCATTTGGCGCACCCTGCATGCTGTTAAAGAAAAATCAGACTGGGATGTTCTGTGAGAAGGCAGAAGAAGGTATCTTCCTTGGATACAGTATACCAGACAAAAGGGTTTATAATAACTCAACTGGTTAGGTAGAAGTATGGTGCAATGTTGATGTAAAAAGATACACCACCCCACCCCTGCGGGAAAAGGACCTTCCTTCTTCTTTAACTATGATGGATTTTTTAAATCCTTTAATCTACCTTCTTCCTATTCTGATGACAAGGTGGCCACTCAAATGATGTATGGTGTTTTGAACACTCCTACTCGAGACTCGACATCCTCGACTCCATTAGAAGGTACTACTAGCCCTTCAGGAGGAGAGCTAGAGATAAGTGATCCCTTCTTTGATGATGAAGAAGTTGAAACTAAAAATGTGAACCAGGAGGAATAGGTCCCTACTGCTGAAAGTACACCTGTAGCTGATCATTAAGTAACTGGAACTTCTGAACCTAGTCATTCAATAGCCACAGAAACTGAACCTGTGATTGAAAACCTGGATGATGAAGTAGTAGTTGCCACAACTCCCGGAAGTAGGATTAATGTGAATCATCCCCTGGACAACATCATCGGGGATCTTCTCTCGGGAGTTCAAACAAGAAATCAGCTTTACTCAGCTGACTATGCTGTGAAACGGGAGAAAGGGGATTGAGTACTTCAAATATCCACATGATCTGAAGACTCTCCCTTGTTTTTAGTTGAAAAGATTGGCTTGTTTAGATCTTTTGTATGCTGTAAGGCCTCGTTCCCGGGATGCTCGCAGCTGGTCAATCATCGCACTTAAAAATATAATTATATTAACCTTACTAAAATCATGTAGCGGCAACACTTTAAACAAACATTTCATTTCCTTTAAATAAACACTTTTGCAAAATAATACATCGTTCATTACAAAATATCATTCGTTCGTATTACAATGCAAAAACGTTATACAAAAGAATGCCATCCAAAAATTAGCCAAATGGCCGCCTCGTGCCATCCTCAGCAATCACTTCCTGCCAACTGAAAACACATAAAAAGTCAGCGTTGCTAAGTGAGTTCTAGTTTTATAAAACATCATATTATCTTTCATTCGTTAAAACATTTTCTTTACTATAGCACGTGATTACACATCATACGTACTTCAAGGTAATAGTTATTATCTTCATCATCGTTCGTTTCGTACATTTCGCACGTTTCGCACATTTCGTACTTATTGTACTTTTCGTACATTTATTAGATTTTCACTTGTATCTAGGTCCTGTCATGTACTTAACCCTCATCTTGAGCACAAAGCCATATCGTCTAGGGTTAAGCGATAAGGATCCCATATCGCACATATAGAGCAGTCATATAGACTAACTCCCCCTGTGTGTGAGAACTCTTATGGGTTAGCCAAAATCACATGCTACATATCACACAGTAATTAAAATCGCACGTATTGGAGCAGTCATTAAGACTGACTCTTACTGTGTGTATGAAACCTTATGAGTTAGCCAAAATCACACGCTATAAACACACAGTTGAGCTAACAACTCTCAATGAGTTGTGAAACTTCTTTCATTTGCTTGCAAGACTTTCATTCGTTCATTATGTTCCACTTTCATTATCTTAATTCTTTCACTTCGTTAAGATAATACTTTACGTTCACTATCACATACACACCACGTAAAGTCATGTCATCATACGTAATAAGGAACATATCATACAAATAACATAATAATCATACATCAAGTCACATCATACATCACCCATCACATCAATCTATGACTTCAAAAGTCAACTAACATAACCCCCAGGAACCTCCCAAGTCAAAGCCTACATTACTCTCTTTCCCGAAAATCAGAAGATAAACTATGTCCTTTCGGGCGCATGAGCTCTATTTGGGCGTATGGACACCACTCAGTCTCATAACTATCATGCGTATGAACCTCACTTGCATGGCGTTCAGGCGCATGGACCTCAGTCGTATAATATCCAGGCGCATGGCCCTCAGTCGCATGACCTTCATGCGTATGAACATCAGTCGCATGGCTCTCAGTCGCATGGCGCTCAGGCGCATGGACTTCAGTCGCATGGCTTCCAGTCGTGTGACCTTCAGTCGCATGCTTTCTAGGCGTATGACCATCAGTCGCATGCCATTCGGCCGTATGGCCTCCAATCGCATGCCATTCGGTCACATGACTCTCAGTCGCATGAGCCCTAGCTGGGTGCAGAATGCAGTCATCCTCGAACCTGAACTGCAGTTTCAGCCCCCAGCCCCGGTTCTAACCTGTTCTAGGCTAAAACCAACCATCTTAAGCCTTAGAAACACAACCACAACGTCATTCAAACACAACCAAGCCCGAAATCAAACTCCACCCGAGTCACACACATACACATACATATACACATACATACGGGTTTAACACCCCACTCAACAAAATGATTTTTAGATGTGTTCCAGCCCCAAAATCAGTCAAAAATGTGTAAAAGAGGGGTCCTAGAACTCACGTTAACAGCCTCTTTGAGTAGAGCTTCCCACAAACCCGCTTGACTTTGACTTTTGCACTTATTTTCAAGAAACTCCAAGCTTTTGGCCCTTCTCCCTTCTCTCCCTCTCTATGGTCGATTGAAATGGGTGTGGGAAGGGAGAATGGGCTGCCATTCCCCTTTTACACACACTCTTCCAAACTCTTATCCTTTTTGCCACATTTTACCCCTCAACTTTGGGTAAAAATGCCTTTTCTCCATTATTCTTTCCTTTTCTTTCTTTTTCTTCATTCTTTGGCTTTAAAGGGAAATAACTGGGTGTTACAAGTCCACCCCCCTTGTATAGGTTTCGTCTTCGAAACCTGTTATTCCTCGAACAAACGTGGGTAATGTTGTCTCATCTCTTCTTCAGTCTCCCACGTAGACTCAGATCCCTTTCTGTGCTTCCACTGTACGCGCACAAGTGGGACCACTTTATTCCTCAATATCTTCTCTTTACGGTCAATGATTGCCACTGGTTGCTCCACATAATTGAGCCGCTCATCTACCTCGATATCTTCAAGCGGTACAACCATGCCCTCGTCTGTCAAACATTTCCTCAGATGAGATACCTGGAATATCGGATGAATTCCACTTAACTCTTCTAGTAACTCCAGTCTATAGGCCACCTCTCCTACTCGAGTAATGATTCGGAAAGGCCCTATGTATCTTGGGCTCAGCTTGTCCTGCTTTCTGAACCGAATGATGCCCTTCCAAGGTGAGACTTTCAACATAACTCTATCTCCCACCTAGAACTCAATCGGTCTACGTCGTTTATCAGCATACGACTTTTGTCTGTCTTTGGCTGCCTTCATGAAGGCTTTAATCCTTTCAAACTTCTTAGTCGTAGCCTCGACCACTTTGACGCTCCCTAACTCTTTATGGCCGATATCACCCCAACAAACAGGTGTTCTACATCTCCTGCCGTATAGCATCTCATAAGGAGGCATACCAATATTGGCATGATAACTGTTGTTATATGAGAACTCAGCTAACGCTAAGTGGTCATTCCAACTTCCTCCAAAATCAATGACGCATGCCTGAAGCATATCTTCCAGCATCTGAATCGTCCTTTCTGACTAACCATCCGTCTGAGGATGATAATCCGTGCTGATATGTAACCTCGTCCCCATTGCGTTGTGGAATTTCTTCGAAAATTTAGATGTAAACCGGGTGTCACGATTGGACACAATTGACACCGACACACCATGACGAGTTACGATCTATTTAATGAATAGATCCGCCAACCTCTCAGATGGATATGTATCACGAATCGTTAAGAAGTGAGACTCTTCGTCAAACGATCAACAATCACCCATATAGCATCATACCCATTCATGGTACGCGGTAGCTTCGTAATAAAATCCATGGTGATGTGCTCCCACTTCTACTACGGTATATCTAACAGTTGAATCTTCCCATACGACTTTTGGTGCTCGACCTTCACTTGTAAACAAGTAAGACATTTACTCACATACTCCACCATATTACGCTTCATACCCGGCCACCAATAGTCTTTCTTCATGTCTTGATACATCTTTGTAGCACCGGGATGAATAGAGTATCAAGTCTTATGAGCTTCATCCATGATTTTCAAGCGTAGATCCCCAAAACAAGGAATCCACATCCGCCCGAATCGGGTTTTAACACCGAGTGTGTTTTCAGCTAATTCCGTAACCAGACCTCTCATCCTTTCAGAGTTAAGATGATCTTCTTTCAATGCCTCCTCTTGAAACTCTTTGACTTGCTTCATCACATTAGTGGTCATAATCAGGTAGTACGCTTTCACCCGAATCGGCTCGAGTCTTTCCTTTCGGCTAAGGGCATCCGCCACCACGTTGGCTTTGCCCGGATGATAATGGATCTCACAATCATAATCTTTTATGACCTCCAACCATATCCTTTGTCTCATATTCAAATCTTTCTACTCGAAGAAGTACTTCAAACTCTTGTGGTCAGTAAATATGGTGCACTTCCTCCCATACAGGTAGTGCCTCCAAATCTTCAACGCAAATACCACTGCCGCTAGCTCCAAATCATGGGTAGGATAGTTAATCTCATGAACCATCAACTGTCAGGATGTGAAGGCTATAACTTTTCCTCTCTGCATTAACACACACCCCAGCCCCGAGTAGGAAGCATCAGAATAAACCACCAGATCTTCACTTCCATCGGGTAATGACAATACAGGAGCTTGAGTCAACCTCGCCTTTAATTCCTCAAATGCCTTCTCCTGAGCTTGACCCCACATAAACTTTACATCATTCCGGGTCAACTTGGTTAGTGGAGAAGCGATCTTAGAGAAGTCTCAAATAAACCTTCGGTAGTAGCCTGCCAAACTCAAGAAACTACGAATCTCGGATGGCGTCTTTGGAGACTTCCATTGCATCATAGCCTTCACCTTTGTCGGGTCCACCATAATCCCCTCGGGATTCAACACATGACCCAAAAACTGAACCTCACGTAGCCAGAATGCGCACTTAGAGAAGTTGGCATACAGCTTCTCCCTTCTCAACGTCTCCAACACCTCTCGAATGTGACCTGCATGCTCTATCTCGCTCTTCGAATAAATCAGGATATCATCGATAAACACAATCACTGATTTATCCATCATCGGCCGACACACTCGGTTCATCAAGTCCATTAAAGCAGCTGGTGTGTTGGTCAACCCAAATGACATAACGAGGAACTCATAGTGACCATAACATGTGTGAAAAGCTATTTTATGAATATCCTGCTCTTTCACCTTTAGCTGATGGTAGCCAGATCGAAGATCTATCCTTGAAAATCAACTGGCACCTTGAAGCTGGTCAAACAAATCATCAATCCTCGGTAACGGGTACCGAGTCTTCACAGTCAACTTGTCAAGCTCACAGTATTCTATACACATCCTCATGCTACTGTCTTTCTTCTTTACGAATAAGACCGGGGCACCCCAAGGAGAGATACTCAGTATAATAAACCCCTTATCAAGCAACTCTTGCAATTGCTCCATCAATTCTTTCATCTCAGTCGGAGCCAACCGATACGGTGCCTTAGCTACAGGCTGAGCACCGGGTATCAAGTCGATTTGAAACTCGATCTCACGGTCCGGTGGCACACCTGGTAGATCCTATGGGAATACATCTGGATAGTCACACAAAACCGGTACATCAAACAGTTATGGTGTTGGTGTATCCACATCTTTCACATAGACCAAGTAGGCACTACACCCACGACTCATGCATTTTCCGGCCACCGCCATCGAAATCACCTTTGGAATAGTCATAACTCGATCACCGTAAACCGTCACCTAATTCACGTCAGGCGCTGTTAATCTAATCATCTTCTTGCGACACACAATGTTTGCCTCATAGTCCGCGAACCAATCCATTCCAAGGACTACATCGAAACCACCTAAGGTCATCATGAATGGTCTAACTGGAAACTTATGACCTTCTAACTTGATGTCACAACCTTCTATCACCTCAGAAATTCTGGTAGACTTTCCTATAGCATTTTCTGCATCGAAGGGCTCATCAATACTTCTACTTCTAACGGGCAGCTTAGCACAAAAGGCAGTAGAAATGAAACTCATACTAGCTCCGGAATCAAATAATACAGATGCAAGAGTTTGGTTTACTAGAAATGTACCTGACACCATATCGGGTCCGTTCTAGCCTCCTCCCGATTCATCGTGAAAGCTCGGGCGCTTACCCTCTGCCCTTCTTCTCCAGCCTTCCTCGCTCCCAAACATTCAGTCCTTGGCTTCTTGCAATCCCTACTCAGATGGCCATTTTCCCCATAGTTATAACACCTTATAACTCCACAATCTCTCGCCATATGACCAGGCTTCCCACACTTGAACCAGATATTTGATCCCCATCTGCATTCTCCCGAATGCTCCTTCCCGTATTTACCACACCATTTCGTCCCTGCATCAGATGTGACCACACGACGGTCATCCATCCGTGCACTCTTGTTACTCATCGAGGCACCACCCCGACCAAACCTTTTCCCATTCCAATTCCGGTCACCTCCACTCTTCTTGCTAGCTTCAGACACCACCACCACTCGTTCATCATACAACCTTCCCGTCAAATCAACCGCCGACCTAAACTTGATCGGTCGGGAAATGATCATGTGCCTACAGATATCCACCGGCAAGCCCTGAATATACCTCTTGATCTTCCGTGACAGAGGCGCCACTTGATCCGGCACCGGCCGTGCCATCTCATTGAATTTGGTGGTGTATTGCTGATGCGTCATTGTTCCCACCTCCAGCTGCAGGAATTCCCTTTCCACCTTGTCCATCTCCCGGTGAGGACAGAACTCCTAATTACCAACTTCTTCAACTCAGATCACCTCATTCTCCTAATTTCCCAACTACCCTCGGCTTGGACAATACTGTCCCACCAACATAGAGCCGAGCCATAAACGAGTGGGTAGCAAACTTCACCTTCTGGTCTTCTCGGCACTCGTTAATATTTAGAACAACTTCCATTTCCCTCACCTATCGGTGAGCAGCAGCAGCAGTGCCATTACCATCAAAGGTAGGGGGCTTACACCTTTGAAATGCCCCGTACTTATAGCCTCATGCCGCCTCCGACGCAGGCTCTTCTTCTTTCTCCTCCTCATCATTGGAGAGAACTGTTTCCGGCTCCGGTTGTTCCCGTCCTCCCGAGGACCTATTCCTCTCTTTCCTTTCTCCTTCCCTTACAACCTTAATTACTTCAGTCACCACAGACGGTAAGATCGTTTGCATGACCTGATGAACTTCTTCCACAACAGCCTCCTTTACTAAGGCTCTCAAATTGGCGCTCTCATCTCCACCCTCTGGATGAGAGGTCTTGGGTTCTTCATGAACCACCTTTTCAACTCTAGGCCTTCCTCTTTTGGCCCGTGGTTCAGCACCACGTCCTCCATGTACTCCCCCTCGTGAAGCTTTAGATGATTTACCACCGGCCATCCTCTAACACACACTGAAAGATTCAGACACCAACACGGTCATTCAAGGGAACAACTCAGTTTATGTCAAGTATAGTAAGTCCCTAATTATAGTGGCAAGTTGTGATTAGCCACTTACTTTACTCTTCATACCCCGAGCATTGCCTGTCTTGACTACATCTGTATCTAAATCTACAAGCAGCACATAAACCACATAATACCAGTTAACATTACTGAAAATACCTGATGGCACGTAGCTACTCAGACCGACATCCCTTCCCTTTCCGTCCCATTTTCAGTTTAGGTTTATTTTGTAAATTTTCCCCGTTTCACTTAAACTTTAGCTCTGATACCAACTTGTAAGGCCCCATTACCGGGACGCTTGCAGCTGGTCAATCATTGCACTTAAAACATATAATTATATTAACCTTACTAAAATCATACAGTGGAAACACTTTAAACAAACATTTCATTTACTTCAAATACACACTTTTGCAAAATAATACATCGTTCATTACAAAATATCGTTCGTTCGTATTACAATGCAAAAACGTTATACAAAATAATGCCATCCAAAAATGAGCCAAGTGGCCTCCTCGTGCCATCCTCAGTAATCACTACCTACCAACTGGAAACACATAAAAAGTCAGCGTTGCTGAGTGAGTTCTAGTTTTATAAAAAATTATATTACCTTTCATTCGTTAACACATTTTCTTTACTATTGCACGTGATCACACATCATACATACATCAAGGTAATAGTTATTATCTTCATCATTGTTCGTTTCGTACATTTCGCACGTTTCGCATATTTCGTACTTATCGCGCTTTTCGTACATTTATTAGATTTTCACTTCCATCTAGGTCCTGTCATGTACTTAACGCCCCTCTTAAGCACAAAGCCATATCATCTAGGGTTAAGCGACAAGGACCCTATATTGCACATATAGAGCAGTCACATAGACTAACTCCCCCTGTGTGTGAGAACTCTTATGGGTTAGCCAAAATCGCACGCTACATATCACACAGTAATTAAAATTGCATGTATTAGAGCAGTCATCAAGACTGTCTCTTACTGTGTGTATGAACCCTTATGAGTTAGCCAAAATCGCACGCTGTAAACACACAGTTGAGCTAACAACTCTCAATGAGTTGTGAACTTCCTTTCATTTTCTTGCAAGACTTTTCATTCGTTCGTTATGTTCCACTTTCATTATCTTAATTCTTTCACTTCGTTAAGATAATACTTTACGTTCATTATCATATTCACACCATGTAAAGTCACGTCATCATACGTAATAAGGAATATAGCATACAAACATACATAATCATCATACATCAAGTCACATCATACATCACCCATCATATCAATCTATGACTTCAAAAGTCAACTAACATAACCCCCGGGAATCTCCGAAGTCAAATCCTACATTACTCTCTTTCCCGAAAATCAGAAGATAAACTATGTCCTTTCGGGCGCATGAGCCCTATTTGGGCGTATGGACACCACTCAGTCGCATAACTTTCATGCGTATGAACCTCAGTCGCATGGTGTTCAGGCGCATGGACCTCAGTCGTATAATATCCAGGCGCATGGCCCTCAGTCACATGACCTTCATGCGTATGAACCTCAGTCGCATGTCTCTCAGTCGCATGGCACTCACGCGCATGGACTTCAGTCGCATGGCTTCCAGTCGTGTGACCTTCAGTCGCATGCTTTCCAGGCGTATGACCCTCAGTCACATGCCATTCGGCTGTATAGCCTCCAATCGCATGCCATTCGGTCGCATGACTCTTAGTCGCATGAGCCCTATATGGGTGCAGAATGCAGTCATGTTCAAACCTGAACTGCAGTTTCGGCCTCCAGCCCCATTTCTAACATGTTCTAGGCTAAAACCAACCATCCTAAGCCTTAGAAACACAACCATAACGTCATTCAAGCACAACCAAGCCCAAAATCAAACCCCACCTGAGTCACACACATACACATACACATACATACGGGTTTAACACCTCACTCAACAAAATGATTTTTAGATGTGTTCCAGCCCCAAAATCAGTCAAAAATGTGTAAAAGAGGGGTCCTAAAACTCACATTAATAGCCTCTTCGAGTAGAGCTTCCCACAAACCCGCTTGACTTCGACTTTTGCACTTGATTTTCAAGAAACTCCAAGCTTTTGGCCCTTCTCCCTTCTCTCCCTCTCTATGGTCGATTAAAATGGGTGTGGGAGGGGGGAATGGGCTGCCATTCCCCTTTTACACTAACTCTTCCAAACTCTTATCCTCTTTGCCACATTTTACCCCTCAACTTTGGGTAAAAATGCCTTTTCTCCTTTATTTTTTCCTTTTCCTTCTTTTTCTTCCTTCTTTGGCTTTAAAAGGAAATAACCAGGTGTTACATATGCCAACCCGAGGAAGATATCAGGCTGGTTTGAGATGGCATTGAAGAAAGAATACCACACCAGATGGGTAAACTTCAGACCTCAACAACGTAAGAGGTTCATTCATAAGACTAAAGTTGACCCTATCACTGGAAAGCCTAAGGTGGTGCTGAAGTGGGGTCCCCCACGCATGATGTCTAAGATCCCTTTACGGGAGATGCCCCAGGACTTCACTCCACACTTCAAATGGTGGTATTACGATTGGAGGACAGGGGAAGCGGTCATAGTTTTGAACAGAGAAGGAAAGATAGAGACGATCAGGGTATTCGACCCGATGTGGCTTACAAACTTGTCTACTGACGATGTCTACATGTTATACAAGTTCCACTATTCTACGACATGCAAGATATTGTACAAGCTCTCCAATTCCAACACGTTATATGACTCTACTTTGCTTTTGAGATACATGTGGGAGTCACCAAAGAGGAGAAGTACAAGAAATTTCTAGAACATTTGAAGAATGTTAGACAATAGGATAAACTAGGTCCAAGGGGGAGTTTGTTGATACACTGTTCCTAGTTAATGTACTTCAATGTAAATGTCTATCATTTCTTACACATATGTAATGCAAATGCTTAATGAAATATGATATGTGTTTTGATGTTTATTTGTCTTTGATTATATCATATTCTTATTGTAATTGGTATTACTCATATTTATGAATATTATATATAGGTTTGAGGTTGTTATACATAGTTCTGGGTCAATAATGATATAGAAATGTGTTCAACTTAGTCGGGTGGTTATTCATGCTAATGGACCATACTTATGGACCATACTTATGGACCATACGCACGAATGAACCATACTTATGGACCAATTGCATGACTGAACCAGGAGACTGGATCAGTCATATGATTGAGACATGAGATTAACTTAGTCGCACGACTGAACCTTCAGTTGTGCGTATGAGTCAAACGCATGAGTCAGTCGCACGACTGAACCATGCTAATAGTTCAGTCGTACGAATGGATACTAAAAACCTATAAATACCACATAATTCATGGAAAAACAGATCACTTCGAATGCTATCATACCCTAGCCATCCAGAGCGTCCCATTTCGTCCATCCAACTTCATAGTTCGTTCCTGATCGATTCGAACTCGTTCTTAACGTTTGTTTAATCGTTAGATCAATCAGGTTGTCGTTCTCACTGATTGGATCGCCAATCAAATAGAATTCCGTGCTATTTGAGCTAGTCTCACGCAGAATCAGTTAATACTTCGTACGTAAACGGTCCTACAGTTGAGCCCAAGTATGTAAGCGAGGACTTAAAGGATGAGGCATGGGTAGGTGCCATGCAAGAAGAACTCCTACAGTTTAAGAAGTTAGGTGTCTGGACACTTGTCGACAAACCAAAAGGTGCAAAAGTGATTGGCACGAAGTGGGTTCTTCGGTGTAAGAAGGATGACCAATGGGTCATAATTAGAAACAAGGCTAGGCTAGTTGTTCAAGGGTTCAGGCAAGTCGAAGGAGTTGACTACAATGAAGTATTTGCACGAGTGGCCAGGATGGAACCAATTAGAATCTTCCTACCCTATGCATCCTTTATGAAGATCAAAGTATATCAATTGGATGTGAAAAGTGCATTTCTTCATGGTGAGATCTGTGAAACAGTTTACGTCAGTCAACCCGAAGGATTCGAGGTTACTTATCATCGGGAAAGAGTTTATAAACTAGACAAAGCTTTGTACGGGCTCCATCAAGCCCCTCGAGCCTGGTATGAGAAACTCTCTACTCATCTGCTGAAACATGGCTTTCGCAGAGGTGTAATTGACTACATGTTGTTCATAAAGGAAAAAGATGGTGATTTACTAATGGTGCAGATATACATGGATGACATAATCTTTGGTTCAAAAAACGAAGCATTATGTAAAGAATTCGAATCGGTGATGAAAGCTGAGTTTGAAATGAGTGCCATGGGAGAGATGAAGTTCTTTCTTGGTTTATAGGTAGAGCAGACACCAAATGGAATCTTCCTGCATCAGACCAAATATGTTGGAGATATCCTTAGTCGGTTCGACATGGAGAATGCAACGGTTGCTGGTACTCCACTTGCCATGAACCATGATGTGGCACCCGACGAAAATGGTGATCTGGTAGATGCCATTATGTATCGAGGAATGTATCAAGGAATGATCGGATCTCTGATGTACCTCACAGCTTCTCGTCCTGATATTATGTATGCCACGTGTCTCTGTTCCAGATATCAGGCAAAACTAAATGTAAATCATCTGATTGGGGGTAAAATGGATCTTTCGTTATCTGAAGGGTACTCCAACGCTTAGGTTGTGGAATCCTCATGATGATAACTTTGACCTAATAGTGTATTGTGACTCAGATTATGGTGGTTGTAAGATGAATTACAAGTCAACATCTGCAGGACCGGGTGAAGGGGTAGCACTTACAACACAGTAACACAATGAGGAGAATGTATTTAGAACGCTTAACAGATAAAATGGGGAACCGGTTATGATGATGCTAATAACACAAAGGTAAACTCAAAAAGAAGGAACAAGATAACAACACAAGTGGTTTGTTTTCAAGGATGTTGTATATTGCTTCTCAAATTCAAAGTTACAAGTATTCAGCATGCATACATTACAAGTCTTTAAGATACTATATACTACAACCTACAGACGGCCATACTTTGAAGGCCAGCTGGATACATGAACTAGACAACACAATCCATGTAGAGTCAAAAGGCAAATTGCCTTTTGGCTAGTGAATATGCATGCCATAGCTCACATCTTAATATACTACAAAAAGGATAAAAGTACATAAAGTAGAATTCCTAAAGCACGGACCTTTTCACCAACTCATGCAAGTTGGTGACCAACCAGAATGGGCAGCGGCAAAGTGGTTCAGCTTTTTCAGAAAAAGTAC
>BJCO01750545.1:0-13126 GCA_018326465.1 Flaveria floridana | reverse complement strand
AACCCTAATCGCCGTCCCATCAACATCAACATTATTTGATACACTGTATTCAATTGTTTATAGTATTCATTATTATTCTTTTGTAATCATTACGTTATAGTTAATGAAATACGTTTGAATAATCATTGATTTTGCATTTATTGTGTTTCTGTGGTTGTGTTCATAATTAATCATCCAAACAATTAAACGTCAATTAATGATAATTCCGCGATCATTAAATTGATTTATTTTAATACTGATAATTCCTGAATTGCGATCCTTGGATTCACAGTACCCTTGAACAACAAGTCTGGTCTTGTTCTTGATGATCAAACCTCTGTCATCCTTCTTGTTCCTGTACACCCATTTGGTGCTTGTAGGGACTTGGCCTTGTGGTAGTGGACATAAGTTCCACACCTTCTGCCTTTTGAATTAAAGCAATTCCTCTTGCATTGCTTCAATCCAATTATTGTTCTTTAAGGCTTCTTCTACTTTCTTGGACTCAATTTGTGAGAGGAAGCATGAATAAAAGCAGACATTCCCTTAATGGGTTTGACTCCTTGTCTTTACTCCCTCTGAGACATCCCCAATGATGTTCTTAGCTGGGTGGGTGTTGTGGATCCTGAGCCTAGGAATCACATCTAGTTGCATAGATAGATCGAAGTTAGAGATGTTTTGCTCAGGATTGTGGACACCACCACCAGCTGCAGTCTCATATTCATTCAATGAGGACTGATTTAATGAATGTGTTACAACATCAGTTATGAGTTGCTGTGAAGCAGGATCAACAGTTTCCTATTCCTCCATGTCACTACCTTCATCAGCTTGGTGGTGATCACTAAAATTATCAGTTGGTGAAGTTTGGGGATCATTTGGCTCACAACTTGATGCTCCATTGGTTCTAGAGATGGTGAGGCTCTTCGGATTACCAGCTATAGGAGCTTGATCTTCATGTCTTCTTGGAGATCTTAGAAGAGGCCTTGGAAACTCAAACATTTGATCTTCATAGGAATCTGTTTGTCCACCTGTTCCAGCTAAAACAATCTTACAAGAAGATTTAGAATAGTTGGGAAACAATTGTAAGTTGAAAATATATTCAAGGCCATTCGCATTAACACAAGGAGTGTGCTCGTTAACAACAATATTGGATGATTCCTCAAATTTTTGATTCTTAATGTTGTATACTCTATAAGCTTTGGAGCTTGAAGAATAACCAACAAAGATAGCATCATCCGACTTTTCAGCAAATTTTGCTAAATTGTCCTTTTTGTTAAGTATGGTGCACCTGCTACTAAAGGACCTAAGAAAACCAATGAATGGTGGTCTCTTGTTCCATAGCTCATAAGGAGTTTTCCATGGGGCTTAACTATAAGTACTCTGTTCTGCACATAGCATGCAGTGCTGAGTGCCTCTGCCCAGAATGTTAGAGGCAGCTTTGAATCAGCCAACATAGTCCTAGCAGCCTCAATAAGTGTCCTATTTCTCCACTCAGCAACACCAGTTTGTTGAGGAGTTCTGGGAGCACTATATTATCTGGTGATCCCCCTAGGGTTACAGAATGAGTCAAGAACATGATTCTTGAACTCAGTCCATTGGTCACTTCTTAAAATTTTTACCTTATGATCTATCAAGTTCTAAATTTTAAGAAAAAAAGATTTTAAAATTTCAGCAGTTTCATCCTTAGTTCTTAAAAAGAAAACCCATGTATATGTAATAAAGTCATCAACAATCACAAGGCAGTATGATTTCCTTCTAATGCTCATTATACTTGTAGGACCAAATAGATCCATGTGTAACAAGTGTAATGGAGTGGTGATAGAGTTCACTTCTTTGGATTTATGAGGAACCTTGTGTTGTTTCCCTTTCAGGAAAGCAACATAATTATCCTTGCAAATAAATTCCTTTTTAGACACACCATGTACCAAGTTATTTTTGACCAGGTTATTCATGGTCTTAAAATTAACATGGCACGTTCTCTTATGCCATAGAATTGACTCATCGCTGTTAGCTTTGGAAAGAAAGCATGATACTTCACCTAGTGGGGAAGCATTTTTCATACCAAGCTTGTACATATCCCCTTTCCTGGGAGATCTAAGAGGCACCAATTCCTGAGGAATTATCATCCCAGGTTTGAGGATAATGCCCTTATGTTTTATGAAAAGCATGTGGTGCTTTTGGTTACAAAATTGAGAAACACTTAACAGGTTGTGTTCAAGCTGTTTGACAAAGTTTACTTTTTTAGTTTTTAACTTACCATTGGATACACTTCCCCTGCCAGAAATGTATCCTCTAGTTTCACCTCCAAACTAAACAGGTCCTCCATCAAAATGTTGAAATTGTTGAAGAACAGATCTGTTCCCTGTCATGTGCCTTGAGCATACATTGTCCACAATCCATATATTTCTGTTTTTGTCAAGTGGACGTCCCTGCATATAAGGTGAAAAAGTTAGTTGCTATTGGAAACCCAAGCCTTGTTGGTCTTGGGTTTTTCCAATGTGGATATCAAAATTGAACCAAAATATAGACATGGGGGTTCAATTGTGGTTTTGGAAGAAGAGATTGGGGCTGTAGCATCTTCTTTGATCTTCTATTCCATTCTTTGGTTGACCAGCAAAGATGAGCTTGATGAAGCTTGAGCAGCATAGCATTCTTTCGAAGCTTCTTTCTTTTCGGAAGCAACTTTCAAAACCTGTTCTTCTGAAGCAGTCTTCTCTTTGGAAGGTTTCAAAGAAATTCTCTTGTTCTTTGGAATTTTCTTTGACTTTACTTCCGAAGCTGTTTTTCTTTCCGAAGAATGATTTTCTTCCAAAAGCAATTTGGATTCGGAAGTAAGTTTTCCTTTTCTCAACATTTGAACCATGTGGTCCATATTACGAACCTTCCTTGACTTCTTCCTTCTTAACATTATTTGCATAATGTGTACTTACAGGATTGTAGTAACAATCTTAACCATGTGGTTGTGCAGACCACACATTATGCATGCAATGTAACTTTTCATGGGATGTGCTGACTTTTGTTTCTTGCATTTCTCAACACTCTTCCCCTTTGGTTTCTGATACTTTAGCTGGATAGTAGTGCTGGTACTGCATTCCTTTCCTGGATCAGCTCTTCCAACCACCTGGAATCCTGCTGAGATAAGCACACCCTTTTGCTTTGGGTCTATCTTCAGCTTGAACTCAGCTACTTTCTTGGCAGTTTTCCTGGCTGCCTTGGCTTTGTCTCTTCTGGCTTTGGTGATCAGGGGTTGTTCATTACAGGTGAGGATCAAGTTCTCTACCTGAACCTTTCCTGTATTGGTCTCCATATTTGCATCATTCTTCGTCTCATATTATAGGGGTCAGCAGATGGAACCTCTTACTCTTCAGTACCACATCTTGGTTGTCTTATAGACTCATAAGAATATGGTGGAGCAATTTCATTGGTTCCCAACCCACCTTTGTTTTGATAACATAATTTTGAGTGGGAGGATGATGCAAGAATGGTTTGGAAATTATGCTCTTCAATAGCATACATCTTTGCTTTAGCCTCAGCTATGACTAGCTGGGCTTCAGCTTCAGTTAAATTGGAAATTAAATCTTTGATTTGAGTCCTGTAATTGGTTTGTTTATGCTTTAAAGAGGACACAGTTCCTTCTAACTCTTCAATTTTTATTTTATAGTAAGATTCTACCCTTTTAAAATCATATTTTAAGATGTTTAAGGACTTAATATCATATTCGATTTCCATGTTATAGTCCTGATACAGTTTGACTTTAGCAATACAAGATGGAGTGCAAAGATGTTCATATACCTTGCTATCATCAGTTCCAGCCATAAGTGCTTGAGCAGGAGTCACTCTTGCACCATGAAGCTCCAGTCAACTTCCTGAGCAATAGCAGCAGTTTGTTGTTCACTTGAAGCAGCTTTATGCGTGGAAGGATGTGTGGAGGCTTGAGTGGCTCCTGGATTGGATTTTGAAGCTCTGCATTCCCTGGAAAATTGACCAAATTGATTACAGTTGTAGCACTTGGCCTGGCTTTTGTCAAACCCGAATTTGCTGTTGGTTGGGTTTTGAGGCAAGTGCCTTCCAGTTCCTTTAAAGAACTTCTTTGCTTTATAAGTCAGCAGAGCCATTTGTTGGACTATGTCCATGTATTCAACATCATTTTGGCTGAAGCATTCTAGATCTTCAAAGCAAAACTGAAAGTCACTAGAATGTTCATTTCCCGAAACAAAGGCACAATTATCCGGGAAGAGACTTGATCGAGCCTGTTGAGACTTTGGTGTTTTAGGGAAAGTGATGTATGGACCAGAAGAACATGGTTGCTGCTAGAAGTAAGTCAGGTACTGTTGGGACTAGGGGTTTCTTGATCCTTCAGCAACAACTAGAGCATTGCTAGTGGAAGGACTAGAAATTTGTTCATCTGATGGCCTTTCTGAGTCTCCATTTCTACACGGTATCCATCAAGTATACCGAATAGTTCAGTCATTGTGAGAGTGTTCAAGTTCTATGTTCTCTTGATAGAGACACAGTGGAATGTTCACTCTTGAGGAAGTGCACTCATGAACTTCCTTGATAGATCTCTTTTCTCAAGAGAAACTCTAACTGACTGAAGTGATGAGATAAGATCCATGTACCTAAAATATTGTTGGCTAAGAGTCTCTCCAGTAATATAGGTGAAGATTTTGAAATGCTACTTCATAGAATCTTTCTTTGAGCCATTAGAACCAAAGTACATTTGAGTCAAAGCATCAAAGAGTTCTTTAGCTATCTTGCAATGTTCAAAGCCTACCATGATGGAGTTTGGTATAGTTGTAAGCAGTACAGTCATGGCTTTGCTATCAATATCCATCTTCTTATTGTCTTCATCTAAGTAATATTCGACCTCCTTTTCTATCATGACACCTTTTCCATCTAGTGATGCCACGTTTGGCTTGTAAGGACCATTAGTGATAGATCTCCATGTTTGGTTGTCTTACTTGATGAAACCTTTAATCCGCATACGCCAGGATCTAAAATTTTCAGGAGTGATGATAGGAGCTTTAGTCATCATTCCCATTTCAAATTCTTGTGATTTCTGGTTCGTGGCCATTTTGAGTGAGGTGAGTGTATGAGTGAAACGTCAAGATGATTTGGGATGGTAAGATCTCACAATCAACAGCCTGGATGCTCTGATATCAATTGTAGGATCGATACAAGTCACTTAACATAATGGTTCTCTCTTAAACTCACTAAGTTTCACTCAAACGATGAAGCAGAATATTCTAAGAATTTATAATAATATACTAAGTAATCAACACATAAGAACAGGTTTTTCAAAACTATTATATATTAATTCTCAACTCAAAGTTTATAAGACTCTTACAAGCATGCTCTTATGAGCTTACAATAAGAACTATATATACTACTATCTACAGATGGTTATACTTGGAAAACCAACTGGAAAATACAACTAACAAAATACTACAGATGCCAGAAGTATGTAAACTAAGATAAAGTATTATCATAGTATTAGGTAGTCATGACAAGCCCATGACTTACCTTTTGTCACCAACTAAGGTTGGTAACTGTACTAATCTATAATGGACGAGCAGTGGATAAAGTAAGGTCAAACATACCTGCATGGAGAAGTTCCATACAGTCTATCAGTGTAGCAGTTGACTGACAGACACCTTACTATATCCACTTTTCACAGTTGTTACATCCAAAGGTGAGTAAACTTCCGGAGACATAAAGTCTTCCGAAGCTACTTTGGCTTCAGAAGGAACAACTCCTTCGAATCAGCTGCTTCCAGTCTTTATGTTCTTTATACTTCGGAAGAGTAAACTTAGTCTCGAAAGACAAAGTTTTTCTTCAGAAGTTCTTCTAGTCTTGGCTTCAGAAGGTGATGGACTTATCTTCAGAAATGCAGGTTTGTCTTCGGAAGTCCTTCATAAATTCTACCAAAATCAAGTTAAGTGTTTTTTTTGTTGCACCAGCCTTATCAGACCCAACATATACATATACGCATATGTATACGTATATGTACATATACGTATAAGCATATGTATACGTATATGTATATATAAATATACGTATACATATATATATACACATATATATACGTATATGTATATATTATATGTATGTGTGGGTAAGGCCCCCGTTCCCGGGCACCTCACAGTTGGTCATTCATCGCACATAAATCGCACATTTATTTAAAACATTGCAGCAGAATCATTTAATGAAAATAATTTCATATATTAATAACAGCTTTTAAAAAATAATACAACATCGTTACAAAATATCATTCGTTGCATTACATCACAAAAGCTTCATTTTACATAAAATGGATGCCATCCAAAATAATCCAAGTAGCTGTCACGTGCCATCCTCAGCAACTTTTAACTGCCAACTGGAAAATACATAAAAGTTAGCGTTGCTAAGTGAGTTCTAGTTTTATAAATATATATTATCTTTCGCTAGTTAAAACATTTTCTTTACTATCGCATGTGATCATACATCATACATACATCAAGGTAATATTTATTATCTTCCATCATCATTCATTTCATACATATCGCACGTTTCATACATTTCGCACTTTTCGTACTCTTCGCACTTTTTATTATCTTTCACTTCTATCCAGATCCTGTCGTATGCTTAATCCCCCCTCTTGGGCACAAAGCCATATCATCTAGGGTTAAGCGACAAGGATCCCATATCCCACGTATGGAGCAGTCACTAAGACTGACTCCCCTGTGTGTGTGAACTCTCATGAGGTATCCAAGATCGCATGCTACATAACACCTAGTTAATACCACATCGCACGTATGGAGCAGCCACCAAGACCGACTCCCACTGTGTGTGAATCCTTATGAGTTAGCCAAAATCGCACGCTATTTCACACACAGTTTTTCTAACAACTCACATGGAGTTTTGAACCTCTTTCCATTTTGCTTGCAAGGCATTGAATCGTTCATTATGTTCGACTTCTCATTATCTTAATTCTTTCGCTTCGTTGAGATAATACTTTACGTATACTAACATAATCACACTACGTGAGCCATGTAAATAATACGTATTAAGGAACAAAACATACATCACACATCATCAGGCATCATCACACATCATCATCTAATCATCACACATCATCATTTAGCACCCCTATCTAATCATCACACATCACCCCAGGAACATTCCAAGTCATAACCTAAAATTTCCCTTTTTCACAAAATTCAGAAATAATTCTAAGTATTCTAGGCACATGAGCACTATGTAGGTGCATGGGCACTATGCAGGCGCATGTCCTCTCAAGCGCATAGGGACACTTAGGCGCATGGGAAAACTCTTAGGTGCATGGGCACTATACGGGCACATGGCCTACACTTAGTCGTTTCTGGCAACATTCTAGGCGCATGGGCACTTCGGGCATTCGGGCACTATTGGAGCGCATGGGCATTGGGCGTTTGGGCATACTTAGACATTCAGGTAGTTGGGCGCAGGGTACTATTTCAGGCGCATGACCAACTACTTATAACTAACATCACCATAATTCAAGCCCAAATTCAATTCTACCATGTTCTAAACTTAGTTCTAACATTCTAAGCATTAGGAACACATACACAACATCATCATAACAATAAATCACCCAAGATATACACCCACCCACATACACATTCGCACATACATACGGGTATACACATCCATATTATAAAAACATTTAAACATGCATTTCCAGCCCCAAAATCAGTTAAAACATGTAAAAGTGGGGTTCTAGAACTCACCTTTGGCAATCTTTCGGATCGACTTCGTCAAACCCGAATGCACTTATGAGTTCAAACACCTAAAAACCCACCAAAACACATAACCAAACACACAAACACATATAAGCACAAACCCGAACTGAAATCAGTCAAGAACACCTTAAAACATCAAATTCTTACCTTGAATTCGACTTCCTTGTTCTTCTTCTTAAAAAACCCGAGAGCTTTCGGCTCTTTCTCTCTCTAGAAAATCAACAGAAATGAAATGTGCAGACAACATGGGCGGACATACCACCTTTTGCACCCACTTTTGATACTTTTTGTCCATTTGACACTTTTAACCCCTCAACTTGGATTAAACTATATTTCCTTCTTTAATTCACGTTTATTCTTTCTTTCTTGTCTATTAAAAAAATCCAGTTGTTACAAGTCCACCCCCCTTAAATAGGTTTCGTCCCCGAAACTTGTCATTCCTCGAAGAGATGTGGGTATTGCCATCTCATCTCTTCCTCAGTCTCCCACGTAGACTCGGATCCCTTTCTATGTTTCCACTGTACTCGCACCAGGGGAACCACCTTATTCCTTAACCTTTTCTCTTTACGATCAATGATAGCCACTGGTTGCTCCACATAATTAAGCCGTTCATCAACTTCAATATTCCCCTTCATCAACTTCAATATCCTCCAGTGGTACCACCATATCCTTGTCAGCTAAACACTTCCGCAGATGAGATACATGGAATGTCGGGTGAATTCCACTTAACTCATCGGGTAGTTCTAACCTATAGGCCACCTCTCCCACTTGAGCATTAATTCGGAAAGGCCCTATATACCTCGGGCTTAACTTGCCCTGCTTTCTAAACCGAATGATACCTTTCCAAGGTGAGACATTCAACATAACCCTATCACCCACCTGGACCTCAATCGGTCTACGTCTTTTATCAGCATACGACTTCTGTCTATCCTTATCTGCCTTCATAAAGGCTTTGATCTTTTCTAGTTTCTTAGTCCTAGCCTCGATCACCTAAATACTTTTCAATTGTTTTTGACCAATGTCACCCCAACAAACTGGTGATCTACATCTCCTACCATATAGCATCTCATAAGGTGGCATACCAATGCTGGCAAGATAACTATTGTTATATGAGAACTCAGCTAACGGTAAGTGGTTATCCCAACTTCCTCTAAAATCAATGACACATGCCTGAAGAATATCTTCAAGTGTTTGTGTGGTTCTATCTGACTGACCATCCGTCTGAGGATGATAAGCCACGTGCCTTCCTCTTGTGGCCCGTGGTTTACCACCACGTCCACCACGTGCTCCGCCTCGTTAAGCCTTAGAAGACCTACCTCCAGCCATCCTCTAATACACTATAAGATTTAAACACTAACACGGTCATTCAAGGTAATAGTTCAGTTTATGTCAAGTATAGTAAGTCCCTAATTACAGTGGCCAGTTGGGATTATCCACTTACTTTACTCTTCACACCCCAAGCATTTCCTATCCTGACTACATCAGTATCCAAATCTACTAAGGGCAATAGATCAAATATCTAACGCACATAATACCGGTTAACATTAAAGAAAATACCTGATGGCATGTAGCTACTTGGACTGGCATCCCTTCCCTTTCGTCTCATTCCCAGTTTAAGTTTAGGTTTTTTGGAAAATATTTACCTGTTTCACTTAAACTTTGGCTCTGATACCAAATTGTTAGGCCCCGTTGCCGGGCACCTCACAGTTGGTCATTTATCGCACATAAAACATACAGTTAATTAAAACATCGCAACGGAAATTAATTAAAACCATTTCATAATTATATTAATGACAACTTTTGCAAAGTAATACAATACGGTTAAAGTTACAAAATATTTTAATTGCATTACATCACAAAATGTCATTGTTAAACGAATGGATGCCATCCCAAAAATGCCAAGTAGCTGCCCCGTGCTATCCTCGGCAACTTTTACCTGCCAACTGGAAAACACATAAAAGTTAGCGTTACTGAGTGAGTTCTAGTTTTATAAATAAAATACTTTACTTTCGTTAAAACCTTTCTTTACTTTCATACGCAATCATGCATCATACATACAGATAGAGAATATTACTTTTAACATTCATTAACATTCATCATTCACCATCATATGCATAGCATGTTTTCTTTTCATGTTTTTCGTTAACATTCTCTTACTTTCGTTCTCATTCTTTCATAACCCTAAAACACCCCATAATCATATTAAAAATAGATAATCATTGCCTACTAGTCAAACAGGTCAAACCTTAGACTATCTGCATTTTCCTGAAATTTCAGAAATATTCTAAGTGTCTAGACGCATGGGCACTATTTGGGCATTTCTGCTCTGTTCAGACGTTTTGCCACTATGCAGACGTCTGGACTTACACTTGGTCACTTTTCACTTAGACGCATGGGCCTATTTAGGCGCAAGGGCACTATTGAGACGTTTGGGCCTAACACTTAGTCATCCTGAGCAATATTCTAGATGGTTGGGCACTATTCAGCCGCATGGGCCTGACTTAGATGCATGGGCACTTAGGTGGTTGGGCACTGTTTAGGCGGTCGGGATTTTAGGCGGTTGGGAACACTTAGAAAACTAAACCGTTGGATGCATGGGTTACTGTTTAGATATTTGAGCAACTAACTCTTACTAATCAGCTTAGTTTCACTCCCAAATCCAAATCTAGCATGTTCTAAGCTTAGTTCTTACATTCTAAGCAACAAAATACATACTTAATCATAACCATAATATCGTTTACACCCAAAACATATGCCCACCCACATACACATTCACACACACATACGGGTAGAAACTTATTTTTATAAAAACATACACACATGCATTTTCCAGCCCCAAAGTTGTTCATAACATGATGAAAAGGGGGTTCTAGAACTCACCTTAGCTGCTTTCGGGTTTGAACCCTTCTCTTGAGCTTTCTCAGTCGTGTTTAACACCTAAAACCCATACACATACACCACCCGAACATACAATAACACCTTTAAGCACATGACCGAGACTAGAACTATTTATAACATCACAAAACAAAGAATTCTTACCAAAAACTTCGAATTCTACTGCTTCTTCTACAACTTCCGAGAGTTTTCTGCTCTCTCTCTTTCTCTCTAGAACAAAATGGGAAAAGTGTGCAGGCAAGAGTGGGCGGCCATTCCTACTTTTGTACAAACTTTTTGATATTTTGTCATTTTGACTCTTTTAACCATTCAACTTGGGTTTTAGAGCTTTTTTTTCTTTTCCTTTACTTTTATTCCTTCCTTCATAACTTTAAAAATAATCGGGTGTTACAAGTCCACCTCCCATATATAGGTTTCGTCCCCGAAACCTGTTATTCCTTAAACAGATGAGGGTAATGCTGCCTCATCTCTTCTTCAATCTCCCATGTAGACTCGTATCACTTCCTGTGCTTCCACTATACACGCACAAGAGGAACCACTTTATTTCTTAACCTCTTCTCTTTACGATCAATGATCGCCACTGGTTGCTCCACGTAATTGAGCCATTCATCCACTTTGGTGTCCTCCAGTAGTACAATCATATCCTTGTCTGCTAAACACTTCCGCAGATGAGATACATGGAATGTCGGGTGAATTCCACTTAACTCATCGGGTAGTTCTAACCTATAAGCCACCTCTCCTACTCGAGAAATGATTTGGAAAAGTCCTGTATACCTCGGACTCAACTTACCCCACTTTCTAAACCGAATGATACCTTTCCAAGGCGATACTTTTAACATAACCCTATCACCCACCTGGAACTCAATCGGTCTACGTTATTTATCGGCATACGACTTTTGCCTATCTTTGGCTGCCTTCATGAAGGCTTTGATCTTTTCGAGCTTTTCAGTCATAGTTTAAATCACCTCAATACTTCCCAATTCTTTCTGACCAATGTCACCCCAGCAAACGGGTGTCCCACATCTTCTACCATATAGAATCTCGTATGGTGGCATGCCAATGCTGGCATGATAACTGTTGTTGTACGAGAATTCTGATAACGGTAGATGGTCATCCCAACTTCCTCCAAAATTGATCGTGCATGCTCGAAGCATATCCTCGAGTGTCTGGATCATCCTCTCAGACTGACCGTCTATCTGAGGATGATAAGCCATGCTGATGTATAGCCTCGTCCCCATCGCATCATGGAATTTCTTCCAAAAATTGGATGTAAACCGAGTGTCACGATCAGACACAATAGACACCGGCACACCATGACGAGCTACAATCTCTTTGATAAATAGATCCGCGAGTCTCTCAGAAGAATACATCTCTCGGATCGCTAGGAAGTAAGCACTCTTCGCCAAACGATCAACTATCACCCATATAACATCATACCCTTTCGGGGTACGTGGTAACTTCGTAATAAAGTCCATGGTGATATGCTCCCACTTCCACTCGGGTATATCCAAAGGTTGGATCCTCCCGTACGGCTTCTGATGCTCCGCCTTCACTTGCAAACAAGTAAGGCATTTACTCACATACTCTGCCACATCACGCTTCATACCCGGCCACCAATAATCCTTCTTCATATCGTGGTACATCTTCGTAGCACCATGAGGAATGGAGTATCGAGTCTTATGAGCCTCGTCCATGATCTTGCCACGTAAATCCCCATAACGAGGAATCCAAATTCGTCCGAATCGGGTTCTAATGCCAATAGTATTCTCACCCAATTCCTTGACTAGACCTTTCATCCTTTCAGAGTTAAGGCGATCTTCTTTCAAAGCCTCGTCTTGAAACTCCTTGACATGCGTCATCACGTCAGAGGTCATAATCAACTGATAAGCTTTCACCCGAATCGGATCGGGTCTCTCCTTTCGGCTAAGGGCATCTGCCACCATGTTGGCCTTGCCCGGATGGTAATGGATCTCGTAATTGTAATCCTTTATGAGTTCCAACCATCGCCTCTACCTCATGTTCAAATCTTTCTACTCAAAGAAGTACTTCAAGCTTTTGTGGTCTGTGAAGATTGTGCACTTCGTCCCGTATAAGTAATGCCACTAAATCTTCAATGCAAAAACCACAGCAGCTAGTTCTAGATCGTGCGTGGGATAGTTGATTTTGTGGCTTTTCAGCTGTTGGGATGCGTAGGCTATTACCCTTCAGCGTTGCATCAACACGCAACCTAGCCCAGAATAAGAAGCATCTGAATATACCACTAAGTCTTAACTACCTTTAGGTAATGTCAAGACAGGAGCTTGCGTTAATCTCACCTTTAACTCATCAAAAGCATCCTCATGTTCTCGACCCCACACGAACTTTACATCCTTGCGAGTCAATTTAGTCAAAGGTGAGGCTACCTTGGAAAAGTCTTGAATAAATCTCCTGTAGTAGCCCGCCAATCCCAAGAAGCTACGAATCTCGGATGGCGTCTTTGGAGACTTCCATTGCAT
>BJCO01750387.1:0-10530 GCA_018326465.1 Flaveria floridana | reverse complement strand
GTAGTCACCACATGGTCCTTGATGGGATTATTGTTAACAGGTCTCTATTTGGTGTTCAGGAGGATCTCATATGGTGGAGGCACAACTTTATAACCCATCCCTTCCCCGTTGTTTCTTTCTGTAACCAAGTTTTTCAAGATGTGAGAGGAACTAGCTAAACTATGTAGTTTTTGCTTTAAGGATTCATTTTCAACTTGTAAAACAGCTCTGTCCTTTTTAGTTTCCTCAATTGTTTTTAAGTAAAACTTTATGTCATTTTGTTGGTTAAAAGCAACAACCTCAGTCTCTTTTAATTGTTTTCTCTGCAAGTCAATTTTCTCCTTAAAAATGCTTTCATTTTGCTTTAATACTTGATTAGCTTCAGTGCAAAGTTTTAAGTCATTTACTAAGTTATCATTATGTTCTAATAACCTAGCAAATTTCAGATCGATGCTTTCCCTAAACTTATTACATTCAACACAAGCATGTTTATCAAAGAGATCATCTTTCGATTCTACTTGTGCAGATGTAGAGGTGCCAGCCATGAAAGCAGCTTAGGGTTCCTGGTGTGCTGCAGATTCTGCATTTAGTTCATCCTCCACTAGTTGATCAATAGCAGCCATAGTCTCATCCACATCAGCAGTATCAAGCTCAACTGAGTTCTCCCCTCACTCGCTGAGTCTTCGTTCAGATCATCAACCGCTGCAATGTTAGCTTCACCATCAGATAGGAAACGGAAGGATCAGTCTTGTCCTTCATCACCATGTGCTACCATTGCTTTGGAGTCATGGCAGGTTGATGTTGCCTTTGGAGTCTTGTCCTTATCCTGCCTGTTAAATGATGAAAACGGGTTGCCATTTCCTGTCTTCTTAGGTTTGACACACTCTCTCTTGAAATGACCTTTTTCACCGCAGTTGAAACAGGTGACTTTTGACTTGTCAAATCCAAAAGTTGTATCCTTTGTAGCCACCAGGTTCTATCCTATTTTTTTAACAATCTTCTTTGCTCTATGCACAGCACTAGCGAGAGCCCACATTATATCCATCCGTTCAAGCTCTGTTTCATCAACCTGCTCATAATCTTCATCTGCTAGATGGCAATTTTCAATCTTTCCTGCAACTAAGCCGTCATAAGAATGTACCACAGCAGTAAGTAGATCCATATGCTCCTTAGCAACTTCAACAGTTACGTTGCCCAAATTTTCTGTAATTAACTTCGTCGGTTGAATTTCTAGAGCACTGAATTGGACACTTGATGATCCACCTGATTCACAACTTAAGGATGTACTTGGCATGCTTGTAGATGTGTTAGACACGAAAGCAGTCTGCAAAGGTGCACTAGAAGACGATGTAGTAGGAGTCACATTGTAGAGAGAAGGATTCTGAGTGTAGTTTACCTTCTTAGACTTGTACTTATGTCTTACCTCTCCCTCCCTCAATTGCAGAATAAAATCATTTATGTCCAATGTCTCCAGCACATCATTATGTCTCAAAGTGGAAACAAATGAATCCCACTTATCAGGTAACCCATCAGCCAAACTCGACACTTTATCTTCCATGGACGTTTTAACCCCATGAGTGTGCAGTTCACTCATCAAATGATAGAAGCGGTTGATCATATCATCCAAACTTTCATTCCCAAATGATAAGAAGTTATCAAATTCCTTTTTCAAAGCTTTAGCCTTAAGAGACTTAAGCATAGCATTTCCTTCATAGCGTTTCTCAAGAGCCTTCCATAACTTTTTGCACTGCTTGTGTTCTGAGAACTGATGGAAGATGTCTTTTGAAATGGACTGTGTCAACAAAGCAAATGCCTTCTTCTCAGCATTGTAGGCAAGTTTTTGTGCATCACTCAAACCATTTAGAGTCAGTGGAACACCATCAGCTCCAACTGGCATAGTATAGCCAGTCTCAATAGTGCTCCATAAGTTTGTGTCCACTCCATTCAGATGAATTTCAAACCGTTGCTTCCATTGAGGACATTCGTCAAGAGACAGAAGCTTTGATGGTTTGTTATGATTCCCAATCTCATTCTCCAAGAGCAATAGATTCTAGATCCTGGAGTCCTTTCCTGCTGAGAGTGCAAAGTTCTATGTGTCCATATTGAATTAGTGTTAAAACTTGAAAACCAACTGTGTATGCGACTAGGGTGCGACTGAGACTCAACCGTGCGATTGTGCTTAGTCGTGCGACTGAGCAGATGACTAGGACAGTTTTGCGAATGAACAAACCGACTGGGCCAATCGTGCGATTGAACAAGCGATTGGGCCAATCGTGCGATTGAGCTGAGCGAATGGAGTTCAGTCGTGCGATTGAGTCAATCGTGCGATTGAAACTGCTGACTTCGAAAATTTTCAAACTTTTCACGCAATTCGACCTAAAAACACAATTTTGAAAACCCTAGTCGGCTGAAACTCGAAAAAGACTAACTTTTGAACACATGCACTCGTAAAAACTGGATTTTTATGCAGAAAGAACGGATCTTTTAATTAAAAACATTAACTTTTGTAAAAACACGATTGAATCCACGAAGAATCAAGAGCCAAAACTCTGATACCACTTGTTAGGACCGTGTACGTACGAAGTACTAACTGATTCAACGTGAAACCAGATCAAATAGTGCGGAATCCTATTTGATTGGCGATCCAATCAGGGAGAACGTTAATCCGATCAAAACTAACGATGAGAATACGTTGAGAATTGATTAGAATCGATCAGAGACGTTCTATGAAGTTAGAAGGGACTCTCTGGATGAACTGGGACAGCTAGGGTTAAGAATTCTCAAAGTGTTATGTTTTTTCCACAAATTAAGTGGTATTTATAGGTTTCAGTTTTCAATCGTACGACTAAGCCATGCGTATGGCTCAGTCGTGCGACTGAGTCGTACGATTGATTCATTCGTACGACTGAGTCAGTCTTATGACTCAATCGTGCGTTGGCTCAATCACCTGGTTCAGTCATGCGACTGGCCCATTCGCATGGTCCAATCGTGCGACTGAATCATGAGATTTAGTTAAACATATTCCTGAACATTTAATGATACAGAACTATGTCTAACAACTGTAAACCTATATAACATGTTCATATAAGCATGTAATAATCAATGATAAGAATAGATATAACATTCAATAACCAATACACATTCAACGAAGAGTTTTTCATTTGATTAATCAAACATTACATCAGTGTTACAAAATGAAAGTCAAATACATTTAAGCTCACTTGAACTAGAACTAGGGACATTTGTACCAACAACAATTACAATGATATTATTTTTGGTTATGTGAATCATTTACAAGTTTATGCTTATGGCTTTGTTGTCGTGAATATTGACTAAACACGACACAAGTTTCCATTTGTGTCGGGTGTCGCCATGACACGCTTGTCATCATTATTTGTATTGCTTCTCTAATGTTTACCATGTGTTATGATGATCCCGTCTTGTTACATCCCTGTGTTTCCACTTTAGCGGGGGTGTGACACTATTATAAACACTATAAATACTACTTTCCATAACATGTAAACATCATTCATATAATCACTCTTCAACTCTAAACTCTCTCTAATTTCCCATATTCCCTAAATACACATACTTTTTCTCATATTGAAAGGTGGTAACAAGAAGAAATCTCTTCTGCCCGTAGTGAGGCTTATGTCCTTCTCTTTATCTTATAGATTTATTCCAAGCTTGATCTAAGGTGGTCACCATCCTCTTTCATTGTTCCACGATGTTGATCTCTTAATTATGGTTTTTGGACCAATCTGTGCTCTTAAAAAACAAACCAAAACCAACGACTATGGGCTCAGATAAAAAATACTCAATCCTTTAAAAACAAAACACCACTACCTTTACTATAGGTGAAACCAACACCACCTTAAGAGGAGGCAAGAACCAATCAGTGCAAACCAACAAAAGTAATCATGATGATAGAATAAACCTAGAGTTCCTAAACCATAATCACAAACAAATTCATTCATTGTTACAACAACAGGACAAGGAGTGTCTGTTAATGATATGCAAACTCGTCTTATGTTTGAGGACATTCTGGAAATAGAAGACGAAGATCAGGGAAGAGGAGAAGGAAACCATCATGGTGATAGAACAAGCTTACCAAAAGGTAGAAAGAAGGAAAAAACAACCTTAGATCAAGGAGGAGGCACAAGTAGTAAATAGCTAAGCTTTAAGGATGACTATAACAAGTCATATCAAGCTGTAACAACATGAGCATGATATACATATGCAATATAACCGAGTTTAGCTATTCTCCCAAATTCAAAATATCCTAAAACATAGGGAAGTACAATAGGCTGGGAGAACCACACCCATCACTTTGCAATATTCATAGGAGCAGCTGAGGTAGAGCAATGATCCATTTCTGTCTCATGCCACATGTTCACTCAAACATTAAAGGTGAAACCATGATATCATTTGACAACTTTTTAGTAGGTGAAATAGAAGCTATGGAGAGCTAGAAGATAGCTTCTTAAAAAACTATAGTCAACAATGATGCTCAACTAAACCCTATAGAGATGTACAACATAAAGAGGGGAGATACCAAATCAATTTAAAGCTCCATCTCTAGATTTTCAAAGGAAAGCATGTAATTTCGTGGAGTTCTCCTTAACTATAGAGTTTTCCTCTCATCCACAACCAATGCGCCCAAAATGTGTTGGTGATGTTAGAGGCTAGACATTTCTTATGAACCAAGAATCTCTAAATTACAAGCTTCCAAAGTCAATACATGATATGCTGGAAAGAGCATAAGCATTTGTTCACAGAAAGAAAACATGTAAGCAACTGAAGGATAGAAGTTCAAAGAAGGCTATTTTGACTACCTAGGAAGCATAAAATAGACAATAAGGATTGAGGGGATCAGAAAACTATGTTTATAGTGTTTCACTCCAAGGAACAACCCTTTTCATCTTAGGTTCACAATACTAGTGAAACTTGTGAGTAGTCCTAACATGACGTTTCCTCTTTTAACCAAACCCCCAAGCGAGATCTTAACAATAGAAAACATCAACTTCATCAAGCTCACCCTTATGATATAAAATGCAAAGCGAGCTACAGACAAGCATTGTGAGTTTCACAAGGAGAATGGGCATGAAATAGATGATTGTTTCTCGCTGAAGTGACAAATTAAGTTATGGTCAAGATGGGAAGGTTGGCTCACCTCCTACAGGAGCTGAAGAAGACATTATAACCAAGAGAAAAAAAGAAATGAAATATTCAGGGTGTGATTTAGTATGTTTTAGATTATTTATCCAAATATTACATTTTAATTATTTAAACAACTTACTTTATTCACATATAACTTAAAAGGGAATATTCTTCCTCCATAGAAATGTACGGGGAGATATTTTCTTAAGGTACCACTACAACTCCCCACTTCTTATTCAGAAACAATAAAAATGACATCCATTAATTAATCTTAATCTGCTTTATCTATAGAACTTATGATCTCTCACATTGTGATTGAGTAGATTGCCTCATCAACATACTTAGATTATCTAAAGAATCTGTCATTTCTTCCTCGTCTAAGGTAAGTCGTTTAAACGCCACTCGATATTGTCAATGAGTAGTTTGTTTCCACAAGTTTACTAGAAATATTAACACCATACATATAAGCCCTATCTTTGAAACTAGTAGATTTTATGCCCATATATGGGGGAATGTTCAATTAAAAACCACGAATATGTTGACAACAATGAGAATCGAAGAAGCCATGTACATAGTGATTTAGTAGAAGTGGTACAACTAGAATAAAGTACTTTAAATTTCTATCAGCCCATTATTTTTAATTTTATAATTGCATTCTTCAATTCTTTTATAAAAATGTGATATAATGTATGTGCATATATTCATTTAAACAAACAATTATACAAATTTATTTTTTAGAATAAATATTAAAGATGTTAAAATTACATCCATTTTGGTCAATTTATATAATAAAAAGTACAAGAGTTAAAAATGATTTTTCGTATTTCTTAACATATTAGCGGCTTAAAATAGAACACGCTCGCACACACACAAAAACACTTTGATATGGGCTTATTAAGGGATTTTTATAAATTAGCTCACTAGTATTCACACATGGGCACACGTGCATAACCTACATGGGGGTGGTCTGCTAGTTGCCAACGAAAAAAAGGGAATCGAGTAATAGTAAATTAGAGAATATTGATTAGCGTTCTTTTGTGGATGATCCGATTAGGTTAGTCTGAGACTTATATAAGAAGTGATAATAAAAAACACATAATATAGTCATATTTACTTCTCTAATGCTCTAAAATTTGGTGATGATCAATGGGTTTAGATTAAGGTTTCATGTGCAAAAAGACCTATTCTTACAAGATGTAAGGCCCCATTCTCGGGACGCTTACAGCTGGCCAATCATCACACATAAAGTATATTCTTAATTACATTTGTATTTCATGAAACATCATAACGGAACATCTAAATAACTTTCATTTCTATATAAATGCTTTTGCAAGTTAATACAACATTCGTTTCAAACATAGTTTGTCCGCATTACAATGCAAAAACATTAAACAAAAGAATACCATCCAAAAGAGCTGAGTTGCCACCCCGTGCCATCCTTAGCAACCATTACCTGGCAACTGGAAACACATAAAAGTCAGCATTGCTGAGTGAGTTCTAGTTTTATAATAAAATATACTTTTCTTTCGCTAAAACCGTTCTTTACTTTCATGCAATCATACATCATACGTACACATAGATAATATCATTATTATCTTCATCATTCATTACTTTCTTTCACATTCATTCATACTCCATACTTTCATTCGTACGTTCATTTTGTTCGATGACATGTACATTACCCCGAACATTATGCACGAAGCAGGTAACTGAGCTTGAGGTCTTTCATTGACCTCGAACATTGGGCACGGAGCTGGCTCCAGTACCTAGGGTAAGAACATTCACCACTTATATTTTCTCTTTCATTTTGGATCAATGCTATATGCTATACCCGAATATTGTGCACGAAGTGCGTAACTGAGCCTGAGGTCTTTCATAGACCTCAAACATTGTGCACGAAGCTTACTCCAGCACCTAGGGCAAGCATCAAGGATCCAATACATATGGTCAATCATAAAGATTGGACCCAGTGTGCATCCTTCAGGGTAGCTAACCCGCATACCGTTGAGCTAACACCTTCACTGGGTGTGCACCTCCATACATTTGCTTGCAAGCCTTTCTTACATTCATTTATTTATTAATGTATGCATTCATTCATCATGTTCCTCTTTCATTATCTTCCACTTTACGTTACATAATACTTTCGTTTCATTCATTAACATAACACGTAAAGCCACGGGAAGGATAAACATATGTCATAATAAGGAACATCAACATACATAGTAGCATCATCATACAGGGCATCTTCATACATATATAACATACATCATCCATAAACATGCAACATCATCATGCCCAACATACCCTTTATGACCCCAACAATCATCTTACTTGAACTTACGGGAACTTCCACGTCAAAACTTACATCTGCACTTTCCCCCGAAACTCAGAAATTAAACTACGCTTTTCCTCAGGTACACCAGCCCTATATGGGCGTATGGGAACCCTTCAGTCGCATGGCCTCCAGGCGACTGAATATCATGCGAATGGACCAATACGGATGAACGCCTATGCGGATGCACACCCCAATCGTGCGAATGGACCTCATGCGGATGAACACCAATGCGGATGAGCACTTATGCGAATGGGCCCTCAGTCGCATGACTCCTCATGCGACTAGCCCCCAATCATGCGAATGAATCTCAATCGCACTTCATTCGGCCGTAAGGCCTCCATTCGGTCGCCTAGCCCTAGCTGATGCAGAATGCAGTTCACCCCGAACCCCATCTGCCATTTTCGACCTCCAAGCTCATCCAAACCCATTCTAAGCCCAAATCAACTATTCAAAACCTTAGGAATGCATACTATAACACCATTCAAGCACACACAAGCCCGGAAACAAACTCCAAATGCATCACACGCAAACCCATACAAATGGGTCAAACACACACACATATAAAACGGGTTTTCAGATGTGTTCCAGCCCCAAAATCAACCAAAAACGTGTAAAAGAGGGGTCCTAGAACTCACACAAACAATCCCCTCGAGTAGAGCTTCGATTTGACCCGCTACACTTCGATTTTCACGCTCGAATCCACCCGAACCAAGCTTTTCTCCCTTTTCTCCTTCTCTTCTCCCTTTGGCTGAGTTTTTGCAAGAATGGGGAGGGTGTGGGCTGCCCTCCCCCTTTTATACACCACTCATCCAAATTTCTTCCTGGTTTGGCAAGTTTGGTCCCTCGACTTTGGACTTTATTTCTTTTCTTCTTTCGTCGGCTTCAAAGAAAATATCCGGGCGTTACAAGTCCACCCCCCGTATATAGGTTTCGTCCCCGAAACCTGTTATTCCTCGAACAAACGTGGGTAATGATGTCTCATTTCTTCTTCAGTCTCCCACATTGACTTGGATCCCTTTCTGTGCTTCAAAGAAAATATACGCACAAAAGTAACCACTTTATTTCTCAGCCTCTTTTATTTTCGATCGATGATTGCCACTGGTTGCTCTACATAATTGAGCCATTTGTGTACTTCGATATCCCCCAGTGGAATCATATCTTCATCTGCCAAGCACTTCCTTAGATGGGATACGTGGAATGTCGGATGAATTCCACTTAACTCATCTGGTAACTCCAATCTATAGGCCACCTCCCCTACTCTAGCAATGATTCGGAAAGGGCCTATGTATCTCGGGCTCAACTTGTCGTGCTTTCGGAAATGAATGATACCCTTCCAAGGTGAGACCTTCAACATAACCCGATCACCCACCTGGAACTCAATCGGTCTGCATCGTTTATCAGCATACAACTTCTATCTATCTTTGGCTGCCTTCATGAAGGCTTTGATCCTTTCAAGCTTTTCAGTCGTAGCCTCGGTCACCTCAACGCTCCCTAACTCTTTATGACCAATATCACCCCAACAGACGGGTGTTCTGCATCGCCTACCATATAGCATCTCATAAGGTGGCATACCAATACTGGCATGATAACTGTTGTTATATGAGAACTCCACTAATGGTAAATGGTCATCCCAACTTCCCCCAAAATCAATAACACATGCCCGAAGCATATCCTTCAATGTCTGAATGGTCCTTTCTGACTAACCATCAGTCTGGGGATGATAAACCATGCTAATATGTAACTTCATCCCCATGGCGTCGTGGAATTTCTTCTAGAATTTGGATGTAAACCAGGTGTCACGATCGGACACAACAGACACCGGCACACCATGACGAACAAATCAGCACTCTTACATAATTTCCTTGATGAACAGATCAGCCAACCTCTCAGATGAATATGTCTCGCGGATCGGTAGGAAGTGAGCACTCTTCGTCAAGCGGTCAACAATCACCCATAAAACATCATACCCTTTCGAAGTATGCGACAGCTTCGTAATGAAATCCATGGTGATGTGCTCCCACTTCCATTCCGGTATATCCAAAGGTTGGATCTTCCCGTACGGATTTTGATGATCGGCCTTCACTTGCAAGCAAGTAAGACACTTACTCACATACTCCACTACGTCATGCTTCATACCCGGCCACCAATAATCTTTCTTCATGTCTTGGTACCTCTATGTAGCACCGGGATGAATAGAGTATTGAGTCTTATGAGATTCATCCATGATTTTCACACGTAGATCCCCAAACCGAGGAATCCACATCCGCCCAAATCAGGTTTTAACACCAAGTGTGTTTTCACCCAATTCCGCAACCAGACCTCTCATTCTTTCGGAGTTAAGATGGTCTTCTTTCAATGCTTTATTTTGAAACTCTTTGACTTGCTTCATCACATCAGAGGTCATAATTAGCTGGTACGCCTTCACCCGAATCGGCTCGGGTCTTTCCTTTCGAATAAGGTCATCCGCCACCACGTTGGCTTTGCCCGGATGGTAATGGATCTCACAATCATAATCTTTTATGAGCTCCAACCATCTCCTCTGCCTCATGTTCAAGTCTTTCTACTTGAAGAAATACTTCAAGCTCTTGTGGTCAGTGAAGATGGTGCATTTCGTCCCATACAGGTAGTGCCTCCAAATCTTTAACGCAAAGACCACTACTACAAGCTCCAAATCATGAGTAGGATAGTTAACCTCCTGAACCTTCAATTATCGGGATGCTTAGTCTATAACTTTTCCTCTCTACATTAACACACATCCCAACCCCGAGTAGGAAGCATCAGAATAAACCACCAGATCTTCACTTCCATCGGGTAATGACAACATAGAAGCTTGAGTCAACCTCGTCTTCGATTCCTCAAACGCCTTCTCCTGAGCTTGACCCCACACAAACTTCACATCTTTCCGGGTCAACTTGGTTAGTGGAGAAGCGATCTTATAGAAGTCTTGAATAAACCTTCGGTAGTAGCCCGCCAAACCCAAGAAACTACGGATCTCAGATGGCGTCTTTGGAGACTTCCATTGCATCACCGCTTCCACCTTTGCCGGATCCACCATA
>BJCO01750322.1:0-19050 GCA_018326465.1 Flaveria floridana | reverse complement strand
CTTACAAGTTGGTGTTCATGCGCCCAAACAGGGCCCATGCGCCTAGATTTATGCCTTAGAAAAGATTTAAGTAGGGCCATGCGCCCAAATAGTTCCCATTCGCCTAGATTTATGCCTTAGAAAAGATTTAAGTAGGGCCATGCACCCAAATAGTTCCCATGCGCCTAGATTTATGCCTTAGAAAAGATTTAAGTAGGGCCATGCGCCCAAATAGTTACCATGCGCCTCAAATTATGACTTAGAAACCTAAGTATGGGATAATGCACCTAAACATTACTCTCATACGCCTAGAAATGCGTTAGAAATTCTAAGTGAAAGTTGATGCGCCTGAACAGTAGTTCATGCGCCTAAATTTTTGAAGAAATGACTAAGTGTTGGGGCTCATGCGCCCCAATAGTGCTCATGCGTCTGGACCCCATGCGCCCAAGTGATCCATGCGCCTAAGTAAGACTTCTAAGTGTTTGATGAGGCGTCCGCATAGTGTAAATGCGCCCATACAGGGCTCATACGCCCAAATAGTGTTGGGGCGCCCAACACTTAGAAATTTTTACAGAATTTCTAGGAGTCTGTGCTTTACGATTTTGACCGTGGTTGACTAAGGGCTATTTAATGATGATGTTTCATGCATGATATGATTATCTATGATTGTCCCTTATTATTGTTACTGATATTATTATCAGTAATTTATTATTGTTAACAATATTATCATTATTTTAATATTGTTAAGTACGAAATGACATTATGTGGAATGTTTATACTCAAACGAAAAGTATTATCATTAATAAGTGAAAGATTAATGATGAAGAAATCTGGAACGTAAATGAATAAAAAAAAAGTTTGCAAGCAAATGTATGGAGGTGCACACCCTATGAAGGTGTTAGCTCAATGGTGTGCGGGTTAGCTACCCCGAAGGATGCACACTAGGGTCCAATCTTTGTGATTGACCATATGTATGGGATCCTTGCCGCTTACCCTAGGTGACTGGATCAACTTCGTGCACAATGTTCATGATTAATTACCACAGGTCTAGCACCAGCACTCGTGCACAATGTTCAGGGTATAGCATACGACATTGATTCAGAATGAAAGAGGAAAGATAAGTGGTGCATGTACTTGCCCTAGGTGACTGGATCAGCTTCGTGCACAATGTTCGTGATTAATTACCACAGGTCCAGCACTAGCAGTAGTGCACAATGTTCGGGGTATTGTACATGTCACCAAAAGTAATGAATGTACGAATAAATGTAATGAACATATGAATGAAATAAATGAACGTACGTACGTATGTAATGAATGCACGAATGAAATGAACGTACGAATGAAGGTAATGAACGTACGAATGAATGTATTGAACGTACGAATGTATGTAATGAATGTATGAATGAAAGTAAGATATGTAAGAATGAAAGAAAGAGTTATGAAAGAATGTGAATGTTAACGATGAACGGTACACGAACGAAAGCTAATGAATGAATGATGAAGATAATAATAATATTATCTACGTGTACGTATGTTGTGTGACCGCATGTATGTAAAGACGGTTTAACAAAAGAAAAGTATGTTTTATTATAAAACTAGAACTCACTCAGCAACGCTGACTTTTTATGTGTTTCCAATTGACAGGTAGTGTTGCTGAGGATGGCGCGAGGCGGCTACTCAGCTCCTTTTGGGAATAGCATTCTTTTGTATAATGCTTTTATGATGTAATACAACAATAAGTATTTTGTAATGGATTGACATTGTATTAACTGACAAAAGCGTTTATAGTAATTTGAAAGTAAATTTAATGTTTCCGCTGCATGATTTTTATTAAGTTAATGTAAATATATGTTTTATGTGCGATGAATGACCAACTGTGAGGTGCCCGGGAACGGGGCCTTACATTAGTCCTCTTCGTGCTAATAAATAATCTAGGAAGGCTATGTCTTGCTTTAAACTGTGAATCCAAGGATCAAACAGGGAACTATCACGATAGATTGTACGAATAGTGATCGCGGAATTATCACTACTCGTTGTTTAATTGATTGATTGTTGAAATAACAATTGTAATATGAATCAATGAAGAAAAATTTAGATAAATATAAAACAATGAACATAATAAAGAACAAACACGTTTGATTCAAAAGTTTTCCATTAATAATGATTAATCGATTAAAATTGAATGAATAATGATGATATAAATGATTTCTAGGGTTCTAATGATGATGATTTGGTGTATATTGTTATGGTTGCGGTTATGGTTGCTAGGGTTTGTTGATGGGTAATAATCCTTTGCAATTAGTAGCAATCAGTGCATAAAAGTGTGCACATATGCCTTGTATTTGTAGGCTCGGAATTTTTACTATTAGGGTAACAATAACTTTCTTATCGAGGTAAGAAAGTTACTCAGAGAATGTCTTGATTTGACGTTCTCTAACTAAAGTGAAGTCGTTCACAGATGTTAACTTTATGACATCACGTTATTGTTTGACTTTTGTTGAGTTGATGTACTTAGGTGTACAATCGTGTTTTGGTCTTCCATAGGAATTCTAGTCTTCCATAGGACTTGTGCTATCCGCATGACTTGTTTCCACAGGCCCTTGAAATTCCTTAGGAGTTTATCCTTCCGTAGGACTTTGGTATTCCGTAGAGTTTAAGACCATCCACAGCAGTTTGTTCTTCTGCAGAAGATCTTATGGTTTTTGTCAGAATATCTATGGAAGAACATTCTATTTATCCGTAGATAGTTCTTACACTTGGTCAATTTTACAAATTGACCAAGATTGATGTTATTCCTGTAATCACACATATAAATAAACACATAGAATAAATGGGTTAACCTATACATATATATTGCATATAAGATGATGAAAGAGTACAAGAATTCATTACCAAGATTGATTAAAGTCCTAAGCCTATACATAAGATCTAGTCCTAACAATACTCCCCCTTAGGCTTAGACACTTCTAGTCAGCTCTTAAGAATTGATATTTCCTTGCCTCTTGCCCCATCTTTTTGTTAAAATATGATATAGCTTTCTTTTGATCATCAAATTTGAATTTGATCTCCATTCGGCTCATCTTATTCAAAGTCTTAAAACTTAACTCAAGAGTGTCTTCTTCTGTTGTTAAAGTTGCAACAACACTATTATTATTGACAATTTCCAGCTCATCTTTATCTTATATTCTTAATTCAGTAATAGATGGGATTTCAGATTCTATCGGCTGGCCAGCTTCATATCTTCTTTATTTGTAAGCCTTGGCATTCAGCTTATCAATCACCTGAATTAAGTGCACATATAAGCATAGATCATTGTGTGCTTGTTCATCATTGAGCTTTGGGAAGTATTTTTCATGTAGATAAGAAATGTAGCTCGGATGTAGAAGTTTGATCTCCAATAGATCCAAAATCCTTATGCTAGGAGCTTTCTTCTTCTCTTCATTTCTTTATAGCAGCGACTCCTTTGTTTTCCTAACATATCCCCATTCTGTGTTAGGATGTGTGTATTGATTTCTCTTAAAGCTTTTGATTGATGTTGTAATTTGGTTTATATGTCCAAATCTTATAAAAAATCACCATTCACAGTGTTTGAAGATCTAGATCTTGGCCTTTTTTGCTTTTCTTTTCTTTTCTTGTGCTCTTCATCTTCTCATTTAGCTTCTTTCAGCACATCATCTTTGAATTTTGTCAGCAGCTTTCCAACCATCATTGAGAAATCCCTTCCTCTAGGATGGATTGGATAGTTTGTGATTGGTATGCTTTGGAGCTTTTTGATGACATCTAGGAGAGAAATGACTAATTCTATCAAAGGGAAGTACTGAATTATCCCAGATGCCCTCTTGATTATAGCACAATCCTATTTTGGATCAAATTTCCATGCTATGATCTGGTAGTCTTCAGCAGACATGGGAGTTATGATGTGATCAAAAAGTTGTATCAAAGTTGATTTTTGTTCAGTTATCTCTCTCACAGTTGTTCCCGGAGGCCATATTTTACTAGGGAGAACATCCCTTGGCTTTCTGATCAGTTTTTCCTTGCCCTTAAACATATCTTTGCATTCCACAACTATGGGCTCAACGGAAGTAGATTGATGACCATGGCTTGGATTTGCAACTTCAATTCTGAATCTTACTCTATTTTCCAACTTAACTTTCATTGCATATTCCATGATTTGTTTGAGCTCCTTGACAGATCTATCTGTTAATTCATGAAACTTATAGTTATGGCTTTGCGACCAACAAACCATATTGTATCTGTTAAGTCATTTAGTGTCACGATGACCCAGTTCTTGTTTAAGCTTTACAATAGATTCGAATTTGATAAAAGCATCATAGTTGCAACCTGGAATCATCAGACTACCACATCATAATCTTGAATAGCTTGCTTCATTTCATCCGTATTCATCCTTTCTACCACATCATATGGAAATCCTTTGTTAATAAGGTCCATAAACATGGTAGATTCAGACCTTTCTTCAAGGATATCTTTTGTTGTAAGCACCTCATCAGATAATGTTCTTTTAGCTGCTTTTGAGGATTCTTATTTTGTTAATTCTTCCCATTCAGCATCACTTTCATCCTTCTTGTATTCAATTGGCTTTAAGGTGGACAAATCAGCTAATGCGGTGTGCTCAGGGGATATGTGTAACACCCTGAATTTTATTTAAAAGAAGGGTAAAGAAAAGTATAAAGAAATAAAGGAGAAATAACACAAGTTGAAGGACTAAAGTTATGCAATATGCAAACTTTAAAATAATAGTGTTAAAGAGTGGGTATGGCTGCCCACTACATTGTCATACCCTTCTCCTCGGCTGAAAAAGGAAGAAAGAAGGAGAAGTTCTCGGTTCTAGAGAGAGAAAGGAAGAAGCTGCAAAAGGTGAGTTTTCTTGAGTATATGTTCAGTTTCAACCGAATTCACAGCTTCTTGACCGAAGTTCTTGGTGTTTAGTGTTTGTTTTCGGGATTTTTGGTGTTGTAATCATAGGGGAGTCGCTGATCTGAAGTGAATTGCTCAAAGGCTATTTCAGGTGAGTTCTTGTACCCCTCGTTTACTGATTTTTAAAGTGTTGGGGGCTATTATGCATACCAAGTAAGCAAACTTCTAAAGTAACCGTTAGTTTCAGCTTATATTTAAAGGATGTTCGGTGAATGTATGTTTTAGAGTTTGTTCACGGGTTAGATATGATGTTTAGTATGTTTAAGTGCCTTTAGTATAATAGATTTGTGTTGGGAGGTGTTAGAATGGTATTCGGATGTTGTTTGTAGAATAGAAAACATTTCAGAATGTTCCCATGCACCTAACTTACCTCATGCGCCTAACTGTCCTCGTACGCCCAAAGTCATGCGCCCAAATAGTAGCCATGCGCCCAGAAGGTTGTCCAGGCAGCTAATTATTGGGTCATGCGCCCAGGAAAAGTACCCATGCGCCTAAGTGTTGGGTCATGCACCCAAATAGTCCCCATGCGCCCAGAGTTGCCCATGCGCCTAAGTGTTGATGCGCCTAAGCGGGGCTCATGCACCTGCATAGTGGAAATACGCCTAAGCATGGCTCATGTGCCTGCATAGTACTAATGCGCCCAGACTGTTTTATACTTAGAAAATTTTATGCTCATGCTCCTGAAATGTTCCATGTGCCTCATTTTGGACCTAGGATTTTCTAAGGGGTTTTAAGAGGGAGATGTTTGAGATAGGTCCCATTATGATGTGATGGCTTATGCTTGAGGTTTATGATATGTATGTGTGTGATGTGTTATCTTTCTTCATTAAACGGTTTTGAAAACGTATTTATTATGTTATGTAATACATTGTGTATTATGTTGTGACCTTACATGGTATGATGTATGCATGAATGAACGTAAAGTATTATGTAATGAAGTGAAAGATAATAATAATGAAAAGTGGAACGTAATGAACGAATGAAAGGCTTGCAAGTAAAAGAAGGGAGGTGCACTACCATGTTGTCATTTAGCTCAATTGTGTGCGGTTTAGCTAATAGGAAGGATGCACACGGGGGGTCTATCCTTGAGATAGACTCGAAAGGAGTCTATTATAGACTCGAAGGGAGTTCAATCATTAAGATTGACTTGAAGGGGGTGCAATCATTGAGGTTGACTCGAAGGGAACTCAATCCTTGAGATTGACTAGAATAGGATCCTTGTCGCATACCCCAGTACTGTGCCAGTCTTCGGACATCAGTCGGGGGTTTGTTTACAGGCCCCGGCGCAGTATCAGCTTTCGAGAATGAGTCGGAGGTATTGCATGAGATAGGATTCGTGTAATGGTAAGTAATGTAAAGAAGGAATGAATGAACGATGATGAAGATAATAAATATTATTATCAATATGTACGTATGATTTAGGAACACGAACGGATGTAAAGCTTTGGTTTCAAAGAAAGTAAAGTATTTTTACTATAAAACTAGAACTCACTCAGCGTCGCTGACTTTTTGTATGCATAATAGTTGGCAGGTATTTTATTGATGCTGAGGAGTTGCAGGCATGGATGCATAAGATTTGGGAGCGTTTTAAGGCTGGCATCCATATTTTGACATGTTAGTGTATTTTGATATGTAAATGAATGATGTAACGTAATGAAATGACATGTTTTAATTTTTAATGAAAGTTTTTACGTTTTGATGCCAAAGTAATGTATGTTTTTAAAATGATTTATACGATGATCAACCAACTTTAGACGTCCCGGGAACGGGCCTTACAATATGGTTCTTATTCTCTTGGGAGATTCTTCAACTTCAATGATCTCCCTTTGAATTTTTCCCAAGTACCTCATTTTCCTATTGTATTGAATGATGGGGGCCATTTGTTTCTTTGGAAGAGCTGCTGCTGATGTTAATTAATGTGTGACTTCTTTTGTTTGATGAGAAGCAGATTTAAACACAAATATATTTGTCTTTAAAGCATCTATCTTCCCATCTTTTGCTTTCACAAGATCAGCTTGTTCAGAGAGAGTGTTTTTGGCTTTGTATATCTCTAAAAGAAGCTGCACTTTTTCTATATTTTCCTTTTCAAAAGACTCTTTTAGTTCTCTCACCAATTGGTGCAGAGCATCTATCACTTCATTATTGGTGGCTGCATCTTCTCTCAATCTTTTGAGTGCATCTTCTTGTTGGGTTAATTTCTCATCTTTTTCTTTCAAAATCCCCTTCAACTCTCTCAATCTCTCCAATCTTTTATTTGTTTTAAGGATCACATTGTTATATTTAGCAACAAGAAAACAATTGCTAACATCAATTTCTTCTTCTTTTAAGTCATCCTCATGATAGGCTATTATGTTTACAAACTCATCACCACTCTTAGTTTGTTCTTGTTCTACTTGTTGGCCTTTCTCCCCCTCAACCTCTAAGCATAATTCTTCTGTAACTTCTACTTGAATATCATCATGATCTTCTTCAAAGTCAAACACTTCAGTGGGGAACAGGGCTTGCTGAGGTTGAGATTGCTTCAATAAATGGGGGGATTTGGATTTATGGATGTTCTTGATGAGGAGATAGGAGATTGACATTTGGTGAACTAGGTTTTGTTGTTTCAGTGTTTGGAGATGATTTAGATGAAGAGAGTGAAATGGGTTGGGTGTGTTCACTAGCTGATGAGATTGGTTAAGTGGTAGCAGTGTTTATTGAAGTTGGTGATTGGGAAGGAGAAATTGGTTTTGTATGTTGGCTTGATGGTAAGTGGGCTTGGTTGGAGATAATGGTTGGTGGTGGGTAGAAGATGGTTGTAATGATTGGTTAATAGGAGATGGTGGTGGAGAATAAGATGCTTGCTCAGTTGGTGTAGGAGTTTCAGCTTGTTCTTCTTCTTGTTACTGATAATCATAAACAAGAGCTGGTAGGATTTCTGCATTTTCATCTATGACATGAGCAAACACGGGCATGTCAGCACCTTCATATCTCCCACTAATATTGCTCAATACAGATCTTCCCAGATGTGCTTGCATAATGATATCTCCTTTTTCAATTCTTAGCAAGACATCATTAATGATGAGCTGGAGAAGTCTTGGATACATGAACATTTTGTTAGCCTTCTGAACTTGAATCTGATCACAAAACATCCAAGAATATATTTTGAATAATTATGTCTCCTTTCTTCAAATATTCCAATAATTCATGATGAGATATGCCTTAAAAATCGATCCAATCCTGACTTCCTATTTGACATACACTTCAGATAGGTATGACAAAGGAACATGTATGGTTTGTACAGTCTCCCCTTTTTACTTTCACCATTTCTGTAATCACCATCATAACCCATTAGGTCAAATACCCTCTGAATGTAATCATGATCGAATACATCAGGATGACCTTCTTCTTGTTCCCCTAATTTCTAATACCCTCTTGATTGTCTGTTCATCTACCCTTAATTCTTCATTTTGGATTGAGGCATGAATCACTCTCTTATCATTCTCCTCTTCTATTCTTGCAGAGTTCCAGAAATTTATCATATATGATTGATAGACGACTCGATCAGCTATTAGTGCAGAGAACAATCTCAATCTGCGCAAAATAGATAATAATGTCTTTGCATCCTTCGGAGACAGGGTCGTCAGCATTTAGGAATGCACACACATTGTGCTCTTTTGCGAATTGATTTGCCATCTGTACAGAATAGAAGAATGTTAAAACCAATGATGATTCAAAGTTTAAATCTATTAAATCAAAAAGTTTCTAAGTTATTTTGAAGAATCAATTAGTATATTTACGTTGATTTATCATATGATTTACCTTGACAATGTAGTTTGGAAGATAAACTCAAATCAAGAATCAATATGATTTGTTATTTACGTTTGGGTATTTTGAATGTTGGTGGACATAGGGTTAAGGTATGAATAACATTTTTCTAGGTTTAAAAGTGGTATGAAAAAGTGAATGAAAAATTACAACAGTTAGGCTTATCATTTATACATACTTCAGAATATTAAAAACCTATTTAATATTGTCGAATCCTCTATCCTTATTACTCTTCCATGGTTAGTTATTGTTCTGTAGTTATTAATTCTTCTATCGGAAGTTAAATCTTCCATATAACATCTATGGATGACTAAACATCTTCGGAAAACTAACAATGCTGATTTAAATCTATGGAAGTATAATTTTGTTTTTCCATAGGCTACCAATCCATGAAAAAATATGATACTTGTTAAAATGTCAACCTATCCGCAGATTACCAATATACGAAAGATCAAATTTAACCTTGATTATTTAAGTCACTCTGTAACTTCTACTAAACTGCAAATTTTACACTGTAGCTTCTTCACAAATACAATGTCTAGACTGTAACTTCATGTTGAAGAACAGTTTGTCACTTGTTTGTTTGTATGATTCTAACATTAGATTAGGATCATTGTTGCGGTTAGACCTTGATGACCTTGTTTCATGACAATTTGTGCAAGAAATTGATTTGATTAAGAATTTCAGATATCTTGCAGCCAAGTTAGTGCTCAAGTTATATTTTCTTCATTTAAATTATAATAAACTCAATTTTCATGCTGATTACTACTCCCCCTAAATTTATGATTAATCATGAACTTATGAATTTATCAGAAATTTATGTAGAGAATAGCATTAAAGACACTGATCTGCCCATCTTATTTAAACTAACTAAGGTTAAACATAACTTAAAGATATGTACATGCATTTAATGCATAACATGGTATCATACTATGACACTAAGCAACTTCCTGATGCATATTTGTTAAATATTTGTAGACATAGATTTAGTGTTGATTGCATGTATATTGAGCCAATGAAATTCAGACAAGAGTATATGTTCAACAGTCCATGTTGATTATCACATTGAGATGTTGATTAAAGATAAGAAAAAATGGACTCCACATTCAAATCACATTAGAGTTTGTCCTCCATTAATGATGCAATTCATCACTCTTTCACTCTTTAAATCTATGTTCCTTATAGCATAAACTCATTATTAAGATTTTGGTGAAATCTTATTAATGCTGATTGATTGATAAGCTCTATAGATTAATATATAGTTGATCACATTGGATTCTTTTAGAGCTTGCAGATGATCATCATCAGGTCACCTGGTCTTTACATACGTAAAACAGAGGTGCATATAACCCAGGTCTTTATTGACACAAAGCAGAGGGATGATGATGACCATTATCAACTCATTAGTTATTTACTTTGTAAACCAAAGGTGATCATAAACTCATGTCTTTGCTGACACAAAACAGAGAGTATATGAATTGCAAAGAAAGAGATTATAGAATATCAGAACATAGTGTGTTTAGGGGAGTAAATTGATCATATCAGAATAAGACTCACTTGCTTGTTCTTCAAAATGGAATTGACCACATTTAATCATCTAGTCATTATGTTGAACATGAATTGGTTGATATTCTACTCAAGCTAAACCTAGTCACATATTAAATCACTTCTGATCAGTCTTTGTTATAAATTAAAATTAGGAAAGTAAAAAAAGTTATAGTGTACTATCATTTCACTATGAATGAAAGCTACAAAAACAAAAACTAATAAGGAAAATATTTTTGTATTTTTATATGTTTTTTGTAAATGTTTTTGTATTTTTCATAGTGATGATGGAATAGATCATGCTTTTCTTTGTGATGATTGCTAATCTAAGTTGATCATGCCTAATGATTGAGTTAAAAATTAAATCTTACTGAATTAAAGGCTTTAGTGAATAAGTCAGCAAGATGATCTTTTGTATCCACTTTGAACAACTTGATCAAATCGTTTTCTGAGCAGTCTCTTAGAAAATGATATCTGATTTCTATATGTTTTGCTTTACTATGTTGCACTGGATTAGCAGTGATGAACATAGCAGCTGAGTTATCTATGTGAATTGATGTTTGAAGAAAATTGTAACCATAAACAAGTAATTGGTTTTGCAACCATAATACTTGAGAGTAACCAGCTAAAGCAACTATGTACTCAGCCCTAGCTGTGGATACTGATACATTTGTTTGCTTTTTGCACTGCCAAGAAACAAGTCTTGGTCCTATGAATTGATATCCACCAGTTGTGGATTTTCTGTTGTTATTGCATCCTTCAAAGTCACTATCAGAATATGAGAAGAGGGTAAATTCTCCTTCTTTGGGATACATCCAAGATCTGGCTTCCCTTTAAGATATATAAAAATCCTCTTGACTGTATTCAAATATGACTCATTTGGATTTGATTGGTACCTAGCACAAACACACACAGCAAACATTATATTAGGTCTGTTGGCAGTTAAGTAAATTAAAGATCCTATCATTAATCTATATAATCTTTGATCAACGGACTTCCCTATAGGATCAGGTACAATCTTATCTATTGTTGATGCTGGTGTTTTGCATGAAGAAGTATCAGCAAGATTGTACTTCTTCAAGATTTGGTGGACATACTTCTATTGATTGATGAATATGTCATCTAGTTTCTGATGAACTTGTAAACCAAGGACGAATGTTAGTTCTCCTATGGAACGCATCTGAAATTCAGATTTCATCAAACTTTTTTAGCTTTCATATAATTTCTTGTTTGTTGATCCAAGAATAATGTCATCAACATATATTTGGACAACTAAGAGATCTTGATAGTTCATGCTTGAGACATAGAGTCTGATCAATTGTTCCCCTTGTGTATCCATGCTTGAGCAAGAAAGTAGATAATTTTTCATACCATTTTCTTGGTGCCTGATGAAGACCATACAAAGATTTGTCAAGCTTGTATACCCTGTGTGGGTAATCAGGATCTTCAAAGCTTGGTGGTTGGGCAATATAGACTTCTTTATCAATTTTACCTAAGAAGGCATATTTTACATCCATTTGATAAACTATGAACTTCTTATATGAAGCATAGGCTAAGAAAAGTCTAATTCATTCAATCCTTACAACTGGTGCAAAGACTTCATCATAGTCTATCCCTTCTTCTTGGGTATAGCCTTGAGCCATCACCCTTGCTTTGTTTCTTACTATAATCCCTCTATCATCACGTTTGTTCTTGAAAAGCCACCTTATGCCAATTGGATATTAGACTTCAGGGAGATCAACAAGATTCCAAAGTTTCTTCTTTCTAAATTGTTGAAGCTCTTCTTGCATAACTTCAATCTAGCTGTTTTCTTTTATTGCAGTAGTGATGTTGGGAGGAACGACTTGTGAAAGAAAACAAGAGAAAAGACAAATGTTGGTTGTCCCTCCTTGGCTTCTTGTGGTTATTTCATTAAGATCACTAATGATGTTGTCTATTGGATGATTCTTATAACTTCTGGAAGTTAGAATTGCTACAACTGGAATGAATGATTCCAAGTTGATCATGCTTGTTGATGGAGATGGATCCAGATGAGATGAAGAATCAACAAAATAGTCAAATTCTTTTTTATTATGATCTGTAGCTGAATGACAACCATCTTCATGCTCGTGTGTATCAGTAGATGTATGAATAACTTCCGTAGAAGGTACAGGAACATCTGCGGATGTGTTGTAGTTCTTTGAAGATAATGAAGCATCTTTGAAAGTAAATGGAATATTCGTTGATGTTGAGGGAACATCTGCTGATCCAGTGTTCATTCCTCCGGATGCATTAATAACTTCTACGGATGCAGAGTTAACTCATTTTGATGCTTTGTTCATATCTTTGGAAATTGCATCATTTCCATCAATTTGTTCATTCCTTGTTTGAGATGAAGGGCCAGGATCAGCAACACTTAAAGTGTGAGATTGTGGTCTTGGAGGATCAGCACTCAATGACACTTCACTCATGTTTGGAAGTACATAAGGATAGCATGTATCCGTAGAACCTGCAACAATCAAATAACCAGTGTTAAATGAATTTGTGAATGCATCTATAAACAACCATGATGATCCTTTAATAGATTTTGGAAATAAGGATTCATCAAAAGATACATTAGGTGTTTCTTCTATAATGTTTTGATGTGGAATGTAAACTCTCTATGATTTAGATGTTGATGAATAACCAATAAAGAAACCATCATAGGCTTTTTAGAAAACTTTCCTAATTGATCTTTTGTGTTTAAAATAGACACATGACACCTAAAAGCTCTAAGATATCCTATAAAAGGTGTTCTTTTAAATAACAACTCATATGGTGTTTTGTTGTGTTCTTTGACAATTAATGTCCTGTTTTGAACATTGCATGTTGTGTTCACTACTTCTGCCCAAAAAGTGATTGGTAGATGTGAATCATCTAGCATTGTTCTTGCCACTTCAATGAGAGTTCTATTACTTGTTCCAGTAACTCCATTTTATTGGGGAGTTCTTGGTGTACTGAATTGTCTTGCTATGCTTTTGTTCCTGTAAAAGGAATCTAAAACATGATTAACAAATTCAGACCCATTATCACTTCTTAAAATTTTGATTTTCAAATCAAGTTTGTTTTCAATTTTAGTGATAAAATCTATTAATGTTTCTGATGTTTCACTTTTCTATCTTAAGAAAAAGACCCATGTGAATCTAGTAAAATCATCAACAATCACCAAACAATATTGCCTCTTTCTAATGCTCATCATATTGGTTGGACCAAAAAGATCCATATGAATCATTTTGAGTGGTGTTGCATTTGTGTTGATTGTTTAGGATTTATGTGACACTCTATGTTGTTTTTCTTTATAACATAATGAACAATGAGTAGAACAATAAAATTCTTTCTATGGTAGGCCAATGACCACTTAATTTTTTACCAGCTTGTTCATGTTCATGTTAGAATGAGCCATCCTTCTATGCCATAATTGAGATTCATCTTCTAAAGACTTAGAAATCAGGCAGGTTTCCTTGCTTGTTATAGATGTGTTATTCATGTCCAAAACATATGTGTTGCCTTTTCTTTATGCTTTAAGAAGGATCCAGTCTTCTGGAATTTGAAGACATGGATTAAGAATGTAACATTAAGTGTTATCAAATAAAGTTATATAATTTTGATCACAAATTTGAGAAACACTGAGTAAATTGTATTGCTAATTTTCACAAAAATTTACTTGCTTAAATTTGAGTACACCATTTGTTACCATTCCTTCACCAATAATTGTACCTCCCTTCTTATCCCCACCAAATACCACATATGAAGCATTTTTATGTTTGAAGTCGTGGAGTAGTGAATAGTTACCTGTCATATGTCTAGAACATGCACTGTCAACATACCACTTGTTGTCAGTCCTCCAAGGATGTTCATGCAAAAATAATGAAATCAATTAGCATGTGGAACCCGAGCCTTAATGATCTTAGGCTGACCACTTATGTCTAAAATTGTTACACCCTCATGAATGAGTCTTGATGATTCTGGTTTCATTTTAGACTCAATTGATTCATTATGTTTTGTTTATGGTGAGGATGATTCTGGTGAAGAAATGCTTAAAACACTTTGTGCTTATTTCACAATCACTTCTTCTTTTATCTTGCCTTTGTTTTTCTTCTGCTTTGAATTTGATAATGAACCTTGATTGAAAAATGTTTCACCATCCTTTGATTTTGATTGTGGTATTGAAGTACCCTTTTCAAAATTATCAAAGAATGTTTTATCGGCATTGGCTTTTTGTTTCTTCAACTCTTCCTTCTTGTGAGGTGTTTTGAGTTGAGGTTGTTGTTTCACCTTCTTCTTCTTAGGCTTATCCTCAGTAGAAGGTTGCTCCTTTGCTTTGGACACCTTTTGCTTTTGCTGCTGCTTCTTGAGTTTTGAATCTTCTTGACTATCACTTGATTATGAGTCTGATTCAACCTTATCATATTGTTGTTTCTTTGTTCTCTTTGTTTTGTTCTTTTTGTTGAAATAACATTCCTGGGTGGAATGGTTATTCTTGTTACAAATAGCACAATGTTTGTTAAAGTAACAATCACAAGTCATGTAATTGTTCATGTTGCAGATGGAACAATAACTACTGAAGTAGCATTCATCAGTGTTATGATTATGCATATTACACCACTTGTAGTATTTTTCTTCTGCCTCACCTTCAGATTCAATCACTTTATTTTTCTTGTTGTGTTTTATGCCTTCAATTCCTTTTCAAATTTGGCAGCTAATGAATCCTTGCCACTCGCAGAGATAATGTCAAAGGAATCTTGTTTAGCATCAGATGATTTTTATTGCTTAGGATTCATAACTTTCTGTTTCTTGGCTTTCTTGATGATTACTGATGCAGCTGATTTTTGCTTCTATAGATCTTCTTCGGATATTGATAGATCAACATGTTTCTTCTTCCGTATAAGTTCTACTGATGGTGTTTTCTTTGCCTTTTCTGCTGAAGTGATTTTTTACTTCTTCCATAGATTTTACATTGACAACATCAGTTGTTGTTGATGGTGACTTTTGTTGTTTGTTTAGCTTATGAAGTCCTTCATTAAGCTAATTTATCCTCTTGTAAATTGTCTTTAACATATTTCTTTGCTTTGGATGATAAGATAGCTTGATTTCTTCAAGAACTTTGGGCATAATGGGTTCAAATGCAACATTCTTTCCGTTACCCAAACCATCAACATTTCGTTTATCATGTTCATCAGAATCACCCAAGTCATCACACTCATCAAAGTCAAATTTTGAGTCATTTTGTTTTAAATCTTCTAATTCAAAAGACTCAGTTTCACTCACCTCAGTATCACTACCATTTACCAATTGATTAATTTCAGTTTTTGGTTTAATTTTGGTGTTTGGCATAAAATGGTTTGATAAACTGTTGGCCATAGACTCAGGTAAAGGGATATAATTATCATTCAATAGGGGTGCAACAGCATTAAATCCCAACCCATACCTGTACTTTGATTCAATATGAGAATTTAACAACTTCTCATATTGCTATGTTTACAATTGAAACTTCTAAAGTTTTACTTCAGTGGATGCATGATTAGACATGGACTTTCTTAAAGAAGTGGTCAGATGCTCAACTTGGGGTTTTAAGTTGTAATTTTCAGAAACAAGTTTGTCTAAATCCTTCTGTAAAGAGGTGATTTTAATCTGATATAATTTATGCTTAATCATGAACTTATCAATTATCACTACTTGTTGTTTAATTGATTGATTATTGAAATAACAACTGTAATATGAATCAATGAAGAATAATTCAGATAAATGTAAAACAGATGAACGTAATAAAGAAAAACCCATTTGATTCAAAAGTTTTCCATTAATACTGATTAATTAATTAAAATTGAATGAATAATGATGATATGGATGATTGCTAGGTTCTAATGATGATGATTTGGTGTATATTGTTGTGGTTGCTGTTAGGGTTGCTAGGGTTTGTTGATGGGTAACAATTCTTTGCAATCAGTAGCAATCGGTGCATAAAAGTATGCACCTATGCCTTGTATTTATAGGCTCAGAATTTTTACTGTTAGGGTAACAATAACTTTTCTATTGAGGTAATAAAGTTACTTGGATAATGTCTTGATATGACGTTCTCTGACTAAAGTGAAGTCGTCCGCTGATGTTGACTTTATGACATCACTTTAGTATTTGACTTTTGTCGACTTGATGTACTTAGGTGTACAATCATGTTTTGTTCTTCCATAGGAATTGTAGTCTTCCGTAGGACTTGTGCTATCCGTAGGACTTGTCTTCCGCAAGACCTTGATCTTCCGTAGGAGTTTATCCTTTCGTAGGACTTTGGTCTTCCGTAGAGTTTAAGACCATCCGTAGCAGTTTGTCCTTCCACAGAAGATCTTCGGATGCACACTTCCTTGTTGTTTTTGTCAGAATATCTACGGAAAACCATTCTATTTATTCGTAGATAGTTCTTACACTTGGTCAATTTTACAAATTGACCAAGACTGATGTTATTCCTGCAATCACACATATATATAAACACATAGAATAAATGGGTTAACCTATACATACATGTTGGGTCTGATAAAGCTGGTGCAACCAAAACCCAATGCTTAACTTTATTTTGGTACATCTACAATGGACTTCCGAAGACAATACTGCATTTCCGAAGCCAAGTCAAAAGTCTTCCAAAGCCAAGCAAGAAGAACTTCCAAAGAGAGTTACTCTTCGGAAGTACCATGAAGACCAAAATAAGGAGCAGCTGATTCTGAAGAAGTTGTTTCTTCGGAAGACTTTATGTCTTCTGAAGTACACTTACCTTTGGAAAAACCAACGGTGACTAGTGGACAAAAGTAAGGTACCTGTCAGTATAGTCAACTACTTTACTGATAGACTGCGTGGAACTTCTCCATGCGGGTATGTTTGTAAGGCCCCGTCCCCGGGACGCTTACAGCTGGTCATCAACGCACTTAAAACACACCATTATATGATCTTTACTAAAATCATGCAGCGGAAACTGTAAAAATAACTTTTCATTTTACTATAAATGCTTTTGCAAAGTAATACAACTCTCATTACAAAATATCGTTTGTTTGCATTAAAATACAAAAGCGTTAAACAAAAGAATGCCATCCCAAAAGAGCTGAGTAGCCGTCCCGTGCCAGACTCAGCAACGTTACCTGCCAACTGGAAACACATAAAAAGTTAGCGTTTCTGAGTGAGTTCTAGTTTTATAATAAAACATAATTTACTTTCATTAAAACCTTTTCTTTACTTTCGTGCTATCACACATCATACGTACACGTAGATAATATCATTGTTATCTTCTCTATTCGTTCATTCAACATTACATCTTTTCTTGCGCACCAGCTATCTTCCGTACCAATACCATATGCTACACCCCGAACTATTTAGCTACTGGGCCAAAGTCTATAAAGAGACAGCTAAACGTGGTGCCACAGTACTAGGGGTAAGCGGTAGAGGTTCTATAACAATGTTCGATCAAAAAGAAAGACCTCGATGTGCATCCTTCCGGGGTAGCGAACCCACACACCATTAGGCTAACACCTTAATTGGCGTGTCCCGATATCCAATGCTCGCAAGACTTTCATTACTTTCATCATTCATTGATGCATGCATTCATTCATCATGTTCCTCCTTCATTATCTTTCACTTTACGTTACATACTACTTTAGTTTCATTCTTTAACACAACACGTAAGGTCACGGGAAAGAAAAACATACATCATAATAAGGAACTACAATATACACTATAGCATTACTATATAGGGAATCATCATACATACATAACATACATCATGCATAAACATGCAACATCATCATTATCATGCCCTACATTGCTTCTAAGCTCCCCACGGTCATCTTACGTGTACCTACGGGAACTTCTACGTCACAACTTACATCTGCACTTTCCCCCGAAAGTCAGTACTTTAACTATGTTCCTCCTCGGATACAACAACCCTATTTAGGCGTATGGGCACCCTTCAGTCGCACGACCTTCATGCGACTGAACATCATGCGATTGGACCTAAGCGAATGAGCACCTATGCGAATGAACACCCAATCGTGCGAATGGACTCTCAATCGTGCGACTGAACACTATGCGAATGGACCTCATGCGAATGAACCTCATACGATTGAGCACCTGTGCGACTGAGCTCTCAGTCGCATGACTTCCCATGGGACTGGAACCCCCAGTCGTGCAACTGACCCTCAATCATGCGACTGAACCCCAATCGCCCTCCAGTCAGCCGTATGGCCTCCAGTTGGTCGCCCAGCCCTAACTGGTGTAGAATGCAGTCATCCCGAGCCCAATCTACCATTTTCGACCTCCAAGCTTATCCGAACCCATTCTAAGCCCAAATAAACCATCCTAAACCTTAGGAATGCATACCATGACACCATTCAAGCATACACAAGTCCAAGAACATACTCTAAACGCACCACACACAATCACACCCAAATGGGTCAAACACACACACATACAAAAATGGGTTTACTATGTGTTCTAGCCCCAAATCAGTTGAAAACGAGTAAAATAGGGGTCCTAGAACTCACACAAGCTACAAGAAGAAGAAGAGCTTCGTGTTGACTTGCTACTTGATGATTTTCGTGCTCGTATCCACCCGAATCAACCTTTTTCTCTCTTTTCTCTCTTCTTTCTCTCTTCTTTCTTTTCTTGCTGATTTCTCACAAGAGTGGGGAGGATGTGGCTGCCCTCCCCCTCTTAATCTTCCATATTTACAACTTTTCTCCCGTTTTGGCAAGTTTGGTCCCCCGACTTTAGACTTTATTTCTTTTTCTT
>BJCO01750317.1:0-25123 GCA_018326465.1 Flaveria floridana | reverse complement strand
ATTCAAACACTAACACAGTCATTCAAGGTAATAGCTCAGTTTATGTCAAGTATAGTAAGTCCCTAATGACAGTGGCCAGTTATGATTAACCACTTACTTTACTCTTCACACCCCAAGCATTTCCTATCCTGACTACATCAGTATCTAAATCCACTAAGAACACATAAGTCAAATAGCACACGCACATAATACTGATTAACTTTAAGAAAAGAAATACCTGATGGCACATAGCTACTCGGGCTGACATCCCACTTTCTGTCCCATTTTCAGTTTAAGTTTAGGTTTCTTTTAGAAGTATTTACCCATTTCACTTAAACTTTGGCTCTGATACCAACTTGTAAGGCCCCGTTCCCGGGCACCCCACAGTTGGTCATTCACAACAATAATTGCATAAAACGTTACATAATACAAATTTAAGTAGTGGAATTAATTCAACAAAAGCCATTCATTTCATTATAAACACTGTTGTTAAGCAATACACCATGGTTTAATCATGTTACGAAATAATAGTTCAACTGCATTACAAAACAATAGTATTATCATGTATGAATGGATGTCAGTCATGCCCCGCCGAGTAGCTTCACCCGCGTGCCATCCTCAGCAACATTTTACCTGCCAACTGAAAAATGCATAAAAGTCAGCGTTGCTGAGTGAGTCCTAGTTTTTAAAATAAAGCATACTTTACTTTCGTTTAAGAACTATTCTTTACTTTTCCGTGCGATCACACATCATACGTACACATAGGTAATATCATTATTATCTTCATCATTCGTTCATTTTGTACTTTTATCATTATCTTTCCTAGTCTTTTGCGATAACAGGGTCGCTCACCTCATTAGCAATCTCAATGATTGCACTTTATTCGAGTCTTTTGTGGCAACAGGGTCGCTCAGCTGATTAGCAATCTTAATGATTGCACTTTATCCGAGTCTTTTGCGACAACTGGGTCGCTCACCTCATTGTCAATCTCAATGATTGACCCTGTGTGCATCCTTCAGGGTAGCTAACCCGCATCACAGTTGAGCTAACGACAGCAAGGCCGTGCACCTCTATACATTTGCTTGAAAGACTTTCATTCATTCATTTACGTTCCACTTTTCTTTATCATTAATCTTTCTCTTTATTATTGATAATACTTTCTGTTTCGATTATAAACATACCACGTAAAGCCATACAATAATATTATTATTATTAACAATAATAATATTATTAATAACAATAATAATACGGTTAACAATAATGATAATGATAATAATCAGGAATCATGAAAACAGTCATGATTATGCTTGGAATTAAGTATTTATTAACCCTAGTCAAACATTGTTGCTAACCCTAATGGCACAGACTCCAATATAATTCCCGAAATAAATTCTAAGTGTTGGACGCATGGGCCCTGTTTTGGCGGTTGGGCACTATTCGGATGGTTGGACCTTCACTTAGCCATTTTTCACTTAGACGCATGGGCTGTTTAGACACACGGGCCCTATTCAGACACACGGGCCCTATTCAGACATTTGACCCTGCACTTAGTCATGCTGAGCAATATTCTAGTCGGTTGGACACTATTCAGACGCATGGGCACTTAGGCGTTTGGGAGAAATCCCAGACGCATGGGCCCTGTCCAGACGATTGGGCCCTGTTCAGACGTTTGGGCTTACTTAGCATTTTCTAAGGCAAATTTCAGACGGTTGGGGTACTGTTTAGGCGGTTGGGCATCTCATTTGCACTAAAACGACATAAATCAATCCCAAATTCGTCCTAAATCAAATTCTATGCTTAACTAACATTCTAAGCACCATAATACATTCATAATTATAATCATCACCTCATTTACCCCTAAAACATACACCCATCCACATACTAATTCACACACACATACGGTTATAAACATAATCTTATAAAAACACATACACATGCATTTTCCAGCCCCATAATTTGTTAAAAACATGTTAAAAAGGGATTCTAGAACTCACCTTAGTAGCTTTCAAACTTAAACTCTTCTCTTGAACTTTCTCACACGTTTTCAACACCTAAAACCCACCATAAACACACATATACGAACCCACACAAACATATGAGCACATAACCGAGACTAGAACTATTTATACATCACAAGACCAAGAATTTTTACCAAAAACTTTGAATTAGATTTGGTGTATTTCTTTTATTAGAAAAATTATATCAGGATATAATTTTTGTAAAATAAGATGCATAAGTTGGAGACTCAAAGAAAGATACAAAGGAAGACACAAAAGACATGGACACTTGAAGCATTTCAATGTAGATTCATATGGGAGTTCATGGACACGTTTTAATGTGTTATTATGAACCATTAGGAAAGACCAAATGAGAACAGTTGTGATGGCGAACAAGTGTAGTCAACTTAGTGGCTATGGTTATGCACTTGTGATTGAATGGTTGTACTTGTTTGGTTGTTTATTTTATATTGGTTGTTTGATATATGGATATGCATACCAAACTAATTAATAAACATAACAAGCTGAAATAAAATGGTTCTTTATCATTAAGCTGTTAATAAAAGGTTATTAAGAGGATTAATGATTTTAAATAAAAAGGGTTTTATTAAAAAGAACCATAGGGTACCATGTGTTTAAGAGCATGCAAATACAAGGTAATAGAGTTTTCTAAACTAGAATTCTAGAAACTAAAATCCCTTTTGAAAACAAGTTTAACATTGTCGTTTTGCACAACACTTGAGTCACTTGGAAACTCTTAATGGGATAAAGGTCACCTAACCATTTTGGGGGAACTTGTGATTTGAGTTGGGGATACCATATTTGTGGGATAAAGGTCACCTAACCACTTGTATTGGTAAACTCACATGTGTGTGTAAGTAGGGTGACTTTATTTGCAAACCATGTTAACTGGATCTCCTACAATGTGGTTTACAAGAGGTGTTGATGGGATAAACATGCCGACTATACATATGATGTTTAAGTTGGTCCCATACCTCAAGAAGTTGCAAAGGGTTGCAATTGTCAAACGTTGACTACCTTGTTAATTTAAATAATGGGATAAAGGTCACCTAACCAATTTTAAATGTAACGTTAGATTCTAGAATTTTAATTTGCGTATGACACATAAAAGGGTATTAATAATTAAAATATTATAATATCGAAAATACTAAAATTGAATTTTGTTAAATTTTGTAGATGGCCACCAACAACAATGAAAACAATGATATCCCGACCGCTCATACCCTATCACTAAGAACTATTCTCCAAAAGGAGCGTCTAAACCATAACAACTTTATTGATTGGTTTCGAAACTTGAGAATTGTTCTCAAGCAAGAGAAACGATCATATATTTTAGACGATCTGATTCCCGATGAACCCAATAAGGAAGATGAGGAGGCCTACAAATAATTGGGTGAAATACACTGAGGATTTGGTCCAAGTGTCTTGCCTCCTGTTGGCAAGTATGACTCCGGATCTCCAAAAGGAGTACGAACATCACTGAGCATATGACATGATTACCCAATTGAAGGAAACGTTTCAACAACAAACAAGGGTAGAGCGCTTCGAAACGGTTCAAGCACTCCATGCATGTCGTATGGATGACACCCAATCGGTCTCATCTTATGTACTTAGGATGAAGAGCCACATAGACCGCCTCGAAAGGCTGAGTTGTCCCGTCTTGAAAGAGTTGGCTACGGATTTGATCCTCAATTCTTTGTCAAAAAGATTTGACAACTTTGTTATGAATTATAACATGAATGGGTGGGACAAGAACATAAGTGAGCATCACTTTATGCTCAAAATAGTCGAGGCGGCCATGGGTAAAAGTGTTTTACCCGTTCTCACCATCAATAAAGGTAGGAACAAGAAAAGGCCTCACCACACACCCAAGGCAAGTGTTGCCAAGGGTAAAGGGCACGTTGGGGGAAAGGGAAAGGGAGTGGTAAAAGTGCCACCACCAAAACCAGCGGAGAAGAAGCAAAAGGTTGCTTCGAATGACCCATGCTTTAAGTGTGGGGAGATAGGACATTAGGCAAGAAATTGTCATGTCCATATCAAAGAGTTGAAAGCTAAGAGGGATGTCGGGCAAACCTCAGGTACAATTTTCATGATTCATATTGATCTCAATTTAATATCCTCTAACACATGGGTATTGGATACCGGATGTGGGACTCATATTTATAATTTGTTGTAGGGGTTCAAAAAAAGTAAGGACTTCATGAAAGGGGGATGTTAGCCTCTACATGGGGAATGGGGCAAAAGTTCAAGTTGAAAACCTAGGGGACTGCATCTTGAAGCTTCTAAATGGTATGGAAGCAATTTTGAACAATGTTTTATATGCTCCTAGTTTGACTAGGAACAATATTTCAGTTGCCCGATTAAGACAATATGGTTATGTTTTCACATTTATTAAAAATGAAATTCATGATTCTTTAAATGACATATTTTATTTTAAAGCTATTCCTAATAATTGTATTTATGAATTGGTTCGTGAAAACACGTTATATGATAGCTCATTGTACCAAACCACTACCAAGAAGCTCAAATTGGATTTGAGTGACACCTATCTTTGGCATTGCCGTCTTGGTCATATAAACAAGAAGTGCATACAAACACTTCAAAAGAATAGTCTTTTAAAAGCAAGTGAATATGATTAATTTGATGTATGTGAATCTTGTTTACAAGGCAAAATGACTAAGGCACCTTTTAGTGGCAAAACCGAAAGGGCAAAAGATTTATTACGTATCATACATTCGATGTATGTGGTCCTTTTAAGCCAATGAATAAGTACATTGAAAGATACTTCATTACCTTTACCGATGACTATGGTCGAAATGGGTATGTGTACTTGTTAAGACACAAATATGAAACTTTTAAAATGTTCAAAACCTTCTAGAATGAAGTAGAAAGTCAATTCAACAAGTCAATAAAATTCTCTGCACCGATAGAGGAGGTGAATACCTAAGTGATGCTTTTCAAGATCATCTTAGAAGTTGTGGGATTGTCTCATAACTATCTCCACCTGCAACGCCACAACACAATAATGTGTCCGTGAGGAGAAATCAAACTCTACTGGATATGGTTCGATCTATGATGGCTAGAAGCTCATTGCCCCTATCATTTTGGGGTTTTGCTTTGCTCTCTGCGGCCCGTATTTTGAATATGGACCCAACCAAGAAATTGGAAAAGACACCTTTTGAAATATGTTATGGAAGGGTTCCATCTCTATCATATTTAAAGGTTTGGGGATTTGAGGCTTATGTTAAGACTCCCACCTCAAACAAGTTAGAAAGCCATTCCACTAAGTGTATCTTTATTGGATATCCTAGAGATTCTATGGGATATTGTTTCTATGATCCATTGGAACAAAAGGAGTTTGTTTCCAAGAAGGGTGAGCTCTTGGAAGGTAAGTTTCTTATGGAAGGAGCTAGCAGTAGAACAGTGGACCTTGAGGAGGATCAAGAACCACAACCCGATACACATTTGGTTGACACTAGCACTCAACATGAGGATGTTGAGGATGATTAAATGGTTGATCAATACATATAAAACTTTCACAGATCTGGTAGAACTAGTAATCCCCCTGAAAGATATGGATTTTTCATAGATAGATGCTATGTGGTAGATTCCGATGAACCAATCACATACCATGATGCAATGTCCAATTTGGATTGTGACAAATGGCTTGAAGCCATGAACGCTGAGATGCAATCCATGTATGACAACTAAGTGTGGGACTTGGTTGTACCACCTCTTAACTCCAAGGTACTTGGAAGTAAGTGGGTTTTCAAGAAGAAAACCGATATGCATGGAAACTTGGATACTTATAAAGCTAGACTTGTAGCAAAAGGTTGCACTCAAACTCAAGGGGTTGATTATGATGAGACCTTCTCACCGGTTGTAATGCTAAAGTCTATTAGGATGTTATTTGCCATAGCTGCTCATTATGATTATGAGATTTGGTGAATGGATATCAAAACTGCTTTTCCAAATGGATATCTTGAGGAAGACGTCTATATGGTTCAGCCTGAAGGTTTTGTTGATCCAAAACATCCTAACAAAGTATGCAAGTTAAAGAAATAAATCTATGGATTGAAGCAAGCATCAAGAAGTTAGAATCACCATTTTGATGAAGAGGTAATCAAATTTGGGTTCATCAAAAATGCTGATGAAGCATGTGTGTATAAGAAAGCTAGTGGGAGCATCATCACTTTCCTAGTACTGTATGTCGATGACATCCTACTATTTGGAAATGACGTTCCAACCTTGGAAGGTGTAAAAACCTAGCTTGAAAGTTGTTTTTCTATTTAGGATCTTGGTGAAGCCACCTATATTTTAGGAATAAAGATCTATAGGGATAGATCAACGCGGTTGATAGGTTTAAATCAAAGTGCATACATTGATAAGATCTTGAAAAGGTTCAAGATGGAAAACTCTAAGAAAGGTATGCTACCTATTCAAAGAGGAATGACATTGGGTATGACTCAATGTCCATGCTAAAAGGTTGAGCAAGATGAAATGAAGGGAATCCCGTATGCGTCAGCTACCGGATCCATCATGTATGCAATGGTATGCACTAGGCCGGACGTGTCATGCCCTTTGAGCATGACAAGCTGATGCCAGCCAAATCCCAAAAATAGTCATTGGATGGCTAAGAACATACTTGAGCACCTAAGGAGGACTAAAGATATGTTCCTAATCTATGGATCTAGTGAGGAGGAACTCGTGGTAAATGGTTACACGGATGCAAGTTTCCAAACTGATCGGGATGATTCACGCTCATAATCGGGATACATTTTCATCTTGAATAGAGGAGTAGTCTCTTGAAAGAGCTCTAAGCAAGATGTGGTGGCATTATCAACTATAGAGTTAGAATACATCGCGGCTTCATTAGCAGCTCAAGAAGCTGCATGGTGGAAGAAATTTATTTCTGATCTAGGGGTGGTCCCTTCCATTCAGGACCCCCGAGAAATTCTTTGTGATAACGAGGACTCGATTGTTCAAATCAAGGAACCCCGTGCACATCAAAAGACTAGACACATTGAGTGGAGATTCAACTACATAAGGGATGAAGTTGAAAAGGGAAAGATATGTATTTATAACGTTCACATAGATGAAAACATTGCGGATCCACTCACGAAGCTCCTTGAAAAGGTAAAGCATGAAGGTCATACTTGTGCCATGGGACATCGATATTCTAGTGACTGGATTTGATCTTTAAATTTTGTATTTGGATATTGGAACCTTTTATTACTTAGATGAATTATTTGGTTATAATGTTTCAACTAATGTTCCAACTTTTCATGTTTAATCCATGAGTAAATCATTTACTGAACGTTCGTAGTCATTCATACTTGTGGGAACAAGTGTGAGGGAAAGACTATTATGAACTTGGATTGGAGGATATTCATATGGATGAATATAGAGCAAAGGGTTACTGCCAAGGTTTATAGATATTTGTGGGATACAAATATTGGACTAACAGGCATCTCAAATTTTACTACATGGAATCTTCTTGATTGATCATAAGTAATTATGAGTAAAGGCGAATATCATTTGGTATCCCTTGACCTGAGATACATATTGGGTCTTCATATTCACCAGGTATTATACTTTGACTTAGTTCTTCACTATTCTAAAACATGGCAGTACATCAGGCTAAATTCAGGTATAGTACGAGGTGATTGTGAGAGACATATGTAGTCAAGATGGGATTTGTCCCTCTTATTCGTTGAGAGTAAGATGTCTAAGGCCTGCTAAAGTTAAATCAAACGAGAATGATCACTCTGTGTCTCTAGGATTTAACATGACATCTGTGACAAAATGATAGATGAATGATTCACCTAAAACATTTTTGAGTAAGGTACTTGAAGGGGATGATGTTATTGGATGGCACTTAGTCATACGTATTAAGGGTAGTAAACAGTTGTTAGGCGGTATTTACTACTTGCATCAATCTTCTATGAATCTTATGCAAGTGGGAGATTGTTGGATCTTATATGCCCAATACACATTCAAGATTGATATGGTTAGTACCTTATGATCCAAGTCGGGTCATACCCTATAACAAGCTAGACAAACACCAATAAATATTTATTTATTGATATGATCAAGCAAATAAATATTGACACCAATTTAGAAAATCAATTTTCTAAATTATTGCATTTGAAAATAGAACAAATTATATGGATATTTTGTTCATGAGAAATTATTTGTACTGTTATTTAAATAGGTTAAATAACAACAAATAAAAGTGTAGTTAAGTTACAAAAATTAAAAGGGTTTAATTTTATAAACTTATAAGTAAATAATGAGTGGTAAAATTTTAAATGGGTGGGAACCCATTTAAAAATTTCAGCCGCCCCCTTGTTCCCTCTCATTGGGATTCCTTGTCTTGTTTTAACACAAGACATTAACTATTATTCATTACTACACTCAACCACACACACTCTCACACTCAAGTGCATTCCTCTCCTCTTTTGTTTCTTGCAATTTTTGGCCAAGGAGAAGGTGGGTTTTCAAGAAGGATTTTTGGTGTCAACTTCCTAACAAGTTGGGTGTTTTGCAAGAGCTTGTGGGCATACTAGCTTGAGGCCTTCTACTTTGGAGGTTTACATTCTAGAGCATCATCTTCTTCATTGTTATCCATCTCATATCATCTTGTTCTTAAAAGGTTGTATTCTAAGAACACCCTATGGTTGTTTACGTTTTGATAGCATTTCTTTTCACATATATGATCCTTGTTCTTGGGTTTGCTTTCTTGATTATAAAATGGTTTATATTCAGCATCTAAAACAAGTTTTAAATCACTTAGATCTACTGCGTTTTTATGTTTAAATGGTTAAAAAACTTTGATAAACTTGTAAGAAACCCAACAATTTTAGTATCATATCTCTTTTATCATTGAAAGTATAATCTTCAACAATATCAGGTTCTGGTTCCTTTACCTTTATTTTCCATTTATGAATTGGTTTGACCAGATGTGAAAACAATTTCTTAACTATACTTTATGGAGTAATTGATTTGTCATCATTAACAGATAAAGATTTCTTGTTAATAGTTTGTTTATGCAAAGTTATAATTGCATTAAGAAAGAATTGTTTTCTATTATTAGCAATAGAATCATGAAAATTTTGTTTACTGGTTAATGTTTGATGATGAAAATTCCTAGCCATGTGATTAGGCTTTCCACATACATAACAACACATAGTTTGATACACGTTTTGCATTCATGTTGTTTTCTTAAACTGTTGATGATAACTTTCATAGTTATCATAGAATCTGGCTTTAATATGTCTTTGGCCAAAAGATTCCTTAACAGTCTCTCATTTTCCTTGTTCTTTTGAATTTTTGCTAGGAGAATGAGTCTCTTTAGTTGTTAAGGAGGCTTTTGTTTGAGCTTTTTCTTTATCACTTGAAAGTACTAGAATAGGACCAGTGTCTTTTGTACCTGTGCTACAAACATCTTGTTTCACAGTATTGGCAGTAATAGGAGATTTATTTTTAAAGAAACTTACATTTGTTTCGCTAAAAATATAATCTTCCTTATCAATGTTGCCTTTTGAAACAAATCTGTTCTTGAAATCATTTTTCAAGTCAGATACTGATGTTGTAAATCTTTTCTTTTCTTTGGTCTTATATTCAATTTCTTACTTAAGTTTCTTTGCTTTATTTGATAATTTTAAAAAAACATTTGAAACAAAAGAAACTTCAGAACTTTCATTGATATTCGATGATGAATTACAAACATGATTTTCAATACAAGTTTTATTTTTCTCAAATATTAATTCATCATTACTCTCACACTCTTCAACCAACCTTTCCTTCTACATATTTCCTGCAAAAGAATTATCATGATTAATTTTAATTGTAGTAGTTATGAAAGGATCAACAGTCAATGACACATTGACTGAATGTTTTAAGTCGGTCTTTGGTTGAAAACCTAAACCATAGGTATCTTCATCATATGTATTAATTGATGATGGCAAGTATTTGAATAGTCGTGATTAATTGGTTGTGCAATGTTAGAATATCCAATTCCACCTATACCACCATTAATCTTTTGTGTCATTTAAGACTTGATGATACCTTCAACCATGTTTGAAGATAATTAAAATTTCTCGACACTCAATCATTTATGTTACAATCTTTGTCTTATAGATCTAATTTTGATTGATAAATTGATTTTTTTAAACCATCTATCTTTTCTTTATATATTCTCTCATCAGATTTATATTTACGAGCTTGATATTAAAGTTCCTCAACTTTTAATAGCAGTTGCTCGTTGTGAACTCTATAACTTTTTATCTTTTCATAACAATCATTAGAATAAAAAAAACTTATACCTCATCGGTGTCATATTTCCTCTTCATCTCTTCATGGAATACGTTCACCATGAAGGCCTTTTGAACAAGTCATTCTGCAACTTTTGCTGGAGTAGTCTCAATAGCATTTTCTTTTAAATCCTGAGCAAACGCTGGAATAACCTCAACAGCTGTATCCTTTCCACCTTCAGTTGTTGGAATTACAATGTGGACTGGAGTAAGCTCAACAATCACTTCTTCCTTGATTTCCTCATGAGCTGGAATGATCTCAACAGTTTTATCAACATAGTCCATTTCATTACAAACTGTCTCTACTTCACCAATCACTTCTTCCACCTTTTCTTCTTCAAGTTCCTTCACAATATCAGCCTTAGCATATTCTTCTACACCAAAAACACCGTTCAACATATCAGTTGACATAAACTTAGCAAGTAGATTTTCATTCTCGTTCTCCTTTTCAGTATTAATCTCTGCCAATAAAGCTGTTGGAAGCTTGATATCAAGAATTTCTAATTGACCTGACCAATCATATTCTTCATTAGTTTGTGACACCAAGGCTTTGTTCTTTGATATGCCAGCTTGATCAGTCTTAGTTTCCACTTCAACGGTCACCATCTTCTTGTTAGTATCAGATTGAGCATTTCTTCCTTCAGTGCATTCTCTAGAAAAATGATCGGGTTTGTCACAGTTGTAGTATCTCAAACTTGACATATCAAACCCTATCTTGCTAGAGTTGTTCATTCCGAGCACTTTCCTCCCAGTTCTACGTGTAAAGTTTTTAGCACGATACGCCACCATGGCCATCTGATATTTTATTTCATTTTCGTCAACATCATCAGGATTTACTTGTTTCAGATCATCAACCATGATATTAGGTGTATTCAGTCGACCGGCAGAGAAAGCTTCCTAAGTGTTCATGAATGATGTAAATAAGACAAGATGCTCTTCTAGAATCTAAATAGTTTGTTTTGTAGGCTATGAGTTAACAACAAAAGCTTGTTGCACAAATGGAGATGATGGACTTTGAGCATGAGAAGATATAAATGATTGAGCTAGGGGTAACGCCTGTTCTATGATAGATGAATGACTAGCTGCTGCTTGTTGCTATTGCTGACACAACTGGGAGTAACTAACATAGTAACTTGGATTACTACCCATTTTTGCATATAAAGCAGATGCCTCAGCCCTAATTATGTTAATGTAATTTGCAACCCTTTCTTTGTAATCCATGTCATGGGACTTAATGGTAGAAATCAAATAACTGAGAGATAAAGTGAATAGATCCTTTGTTCTCTTAATCGTAGTGCAGTTGTTATTCCAGCTGTAAGGAAGAGAGTTGAACAACTTCTTGTTAACAGCTATATTATCCAGAATGATCCCAGCACTCTTCATCTTTGTAATAAGTTTCACAAATCTATACATTTGTGCCTCCAAGGTCTCTCGCAGTATGTGATTGAACATGTTAAACTCTTGGTTTAACATATCTTTTCGACTTTCTCTCATGTCTTTATTCCACACTATCTGATCTTCCATGGCATCCTATAAGTATTTAGCCTTTGTGTAATCTTTGAACTTTTGTGCTATCTTAGCGGTCAGTGCCATAGTGATAGCAACATAGGCTTTATCGTCAAGCTCCTTCTTTTTCATATCCTTTTAATCCTATAGATGTTCAAGTTTGAGAACCAATTTACCCTTGTTATTTTTGTAGACTGGAATATATGGAGCCTGTTTGATAGATCACATCATCCGGGGTTCAGTGTAAATGACATGGTTCTCAAACTTAAAAGCCCAGTTAGGATAATCTTCTTTGCTAAGCAGTCTTGGTGGCTTGGTGCTTGTGCCAATCTCATTATCGAGATTTAGTGTAGTCGTAATATACTTAAGATTGGCCATCTTCTTCAGTCAAAAATCAAAACTTTTGAAAAAAACTTGACACTGAAAGTTATCGTGCGAATAACAGACTTATCGCACGAATTCTTTAAGTTTTCATGCAAAACTTCTTCAAGTTTTCATGCGGTAAGTTTAACAATTGAAAATTGCGAGAAGTATAAGTTTTCACCCCAAAAGTATCTTTTTGCAACAAACTTTTGTAACAGAATTTAGTTCTCGTGCGAAAACATTGTTTTCACAAAATCAACAGGTTTTCGCCTGAATCAGTTCTCTATAATTTCTGACTTTCACATGTAAGTTTTCATCTTATTGATTAAAATTATATTAACCAAGTGTTCAATTAGTTGTTTGGCTCAAATATGATCCTAATGGTCTCTAATTGATTCAAATAATCAACTTTTAAGCCTCAACGACAACCACAATGATGAAATCATGTCTAATAGCTCTACAATGTTTAGTATATCAAGTGTGATTGAAATCAAGCTGAAATACTCCAATTTGTGATGAAAAGAAATCTCGAACTGTTCAAACCCTTCTCCTCAAGTTTTAGTCAATTAATCTAGAGTAAACCTTGCTCTGATACCAATTATAAGGATCAACAATAATCAGATCAATCTCATAATTGTGAATGCGGAATGTAAACAAATATTGACAAGAAGTAGAAGTATAGGATAATAGAAACACAAGGTAAATAACTTCTTCTTTCAATAGCTCTCTTAAATCAGTGAATACAACTTTTGAGTACAATTTCAGGAAATAAAAAAGCTTCACAAAATACATAACACTAAACTCTATTTATACTACAAAATACAGTTCTCGCGCGAGTTCTATGTTCTTTTACGGCAAGTGTTGTCGTGCGAGAACCTAGTTATCACGCGGTAACTTGGCTTCTTGAACTTTATCTTCAATCCCTAAACCACTAACCGTGCTTTGTTTCTGATTATGACCCACTGATCATCTTTTTTACAATGAAGAACCCATTTTGTTCCGATTACTTTGGCACCCTTCGGTCTATCAACTAGTGTCCAAACACATAGTTTCATAAATTGTAGATGTTCTTCTTGCATTGCATTAACCCACGCCTCATCTTTCAAGGCATCACTCACATACTTGGGCTCAACTTGAGAAACAAAACATTTATACACCCCATCATGAACATATTCCTTTTCCCTCACCGCTGCAAAGTGTGCACTGTAAAGCTGATTTATTGTCTGTACCCTAGAGAGAAGATCCCGGATAATGTTTTCCGGGGGATAATTCACACTAGTCCTTATCACTGGAGTTGTAGGAACAACTTCATTTGCCAAATTAGTGATCACTGGTTCATCTTCTGTGGCTATAAGTTGACTTGTCCCTAAAGATTCCGCAGAATCATTTCCAACCACCAGTGAACTTTCAGTAATGTCCTCATGCTCCTCATTGTTCAAAGTTTCATTTACCTCCTCCTCATCATCTGAGGAGTGGTCATTGACTTCTTGGTCAGTTCCTGAAGTCCCAAAAATGCCATCGATTGGTGTTGTACAGCTGGAAGTCAATCATACATCATTTGAGCAATCACTTATTCTTCAGAATATGCAGGAGGCAGATTAAAGGACTTGAAAAATCCATCATAATCAAATAATGATGATGGTCCTTTCCCTGCAGGAGGGGTGGTGTAGCGTTGGACATCCACATTGCACCACACTTCAACTTGACCTGTATAGTTGTTGTAGAACCGTTTGTTAGGAAAATTGTAGCCAAGAAAAATGCTCTTCTCTGCCTTTTCACTGAACTTGCTCGTCTGAGTTTTCTTCAACAACATACATGGAGCTCCAAACGTTTGTAGATACTCTAGATTCGGTTTACGTTTTTATAGCAACTCATACAAGTTTTTCCATGACGCTTGAAGTACTAAATTGAGGGTGTAGCATGCATTAGTAACTGCCTCATTCTAGAATTGAACTGGTAGTTTCAAGTCTGCCAACATAGTTCTCGCGGTTTTAATCAAGCTTCGATGTTTACGTTCAGCAACTCTGTTCATCTATGGAGTATAAACAAAAGAAAATTGATGAACAATACCCTTTTCTCGCCAAAAAACATCCATCCACTGATTCTTCAACTCTGTGTCGTTATCTAAACGAATCTTCCTCACTTTCAACTCATACAGAGATTCCATTGTAGTAACTAAAACCTTGAAAGACTCATAAGTGTCTGATTTTGCCTTAAGAAACATGACCTATGAAAACCTAGAGTAATCATCAGTTACCACAAAGAAGTACCAGTCCCCGGCAATACTTTTAGTACTAACAGGACCAAATAAATATATGTGCAGAAGCTCCAGTAGGATCTTAATTGAATGAACTTTCTTAGATTTGTGAGATTTCTTGGTCTGTTTACCTTTCTTGCATGAGACAAAACTCTAGAAGCTGAAAATTTTTGACAGTAACTCCTTCAACCAAAACATTTTGAATCAAGTGGTTCATCTTCCTCGGATTGATGTGTCCCATTCTCTGGTGCCACGAGATGGATTCTTTCTCTGTAGCTTTATACAAGGAGCACTGTGCAGCAAATTCAGTAGTAGAAGGCTTTGACATGCACAAGGCATACATATTGTTATATCTAGAAGTTGACATTAAAATTTGCTCCTCGGGGATATCATATTCCTTTTTCAGTATTCAGCACTTCTTATCATCAAACATCACTTGGGATGCTCCTCGAGGATAACATATTTGGGAAACTGATAATAAATTGTTCGCTTTCTTGTTTCCTACTTCACCTTGTGCTGTTATATAATCTCCTTTATTTCCCGCAAACGATACATGTCCCACTTCACATTGTGCTGTTATATAATCTCCTTTATATAATCTCCTTTATTTGTTGGTCATGTGCTTGGATGCCCCACTATCAATAATTCAGGTGTTAGTGATAGCGCTGTAGCGGACAACCTGCACAACATAGAAATTATTAGTTTAGGAGTGGGACCCAAGCCTTTACGGGCTTAGGTTTCCCAGAGGCATCACATATTACAAAGTCCACCCACTGTCCTTGTGAAGTTTTAGAGCCTACATGCATCATCTTCTCCTCACTCTCAGACACACTAGGTGATTTGGCTTTCCACGTGCCAGTTTTGTGTAATGACTGTTTATGATAAACAAACAACTGGTTGATTGTTTGAACTCGTGGTTTGCTGTCAACACCACATTTCACTTCAGCCATCATAGTTTTTCTAGTTGATTGTCTGTGCAGCCTGTGGTGTGGTGGAGGAGTGGTTGATCTTGATTTTGTAAACCTTGCTTTATTTTCTTAAAAGTTTTCAACCCTCCGTCTAGGTGTCTGATAGTAGGGACAATTAGGAGATATATGTCCTATTCCTCCACATCCATAGCAGGATCTCCATTCAACTATCCTGGGAGATCTTTTGTGTGGTGGAGAGTATGGTCTAGGATTGGTCGTTTTCTTTTCCATTTTAGGATTTTCCCCTTCTTTCACAAATTTGACTGGTTTCACATTTTGATTATCATATTCTTTTGTTTCCTTCAGATTCTGATGATGAATGTTTTTATGAGATCTCGGTTCAGAAATTTTTTGTTTTGAAATAGAGAGTTTGGAACCTAAACCTGGAGTTGCATGACCATCTTTTTCATCCCAATTCTCAATGATTACCTCATCTTTAGTGCCAGATGTAGATGCACTCTGGTCGATAACCGGTTGCACTAATTTAACTATGGTATTCTCATCACTAACTAGAGGAGTGGTCACCACATGATCCTTGATTGGGTGATTATTTATGGGCCTACATTTTGTGTTTAAAGGATCGCATGTGGTGGCGGCACTTATTGAAAGATTCAATTTCAATTTGAAGAATGGCCTTTTCTTTCTTTGTTTCCTCCATAGTTGTTAGATAGAACTTAATGTCATTAGCTTTATTAAAAGCAACAACTTCAGTTTCCCTAAGCTGCTTCCCTAACAAATCAATCTTTTCTTTAAAGTTGCTTTCATTTTGTTTTAGCACCTGGTTAGCTTGTGTGCATAGTTTTAAGTCATTTACTAAACTGTCATTATGATCTAACAACTTAGAAAATTTTAAGTCTATGTTTTCATGGAACTTATTGTACTCTACACAAGCATGTTTATCAAAAAGTTCATCTTTGGTACTTACCTGTGACGTTCTGGAGTGTCAGCCATTAGAGTAAATGTAGATTTCTCGTTATTTGTAGACTCTGTGCTCGCTGCAGAAAATTCAACTTCAATCATGTGTTCCACTGCTTCGATGGCTTCCTCTATGTTTGAGTTAACACTATCAACCACGTTTTCTCTTTCACTTGTTAAATCATCATTGAGATCATCCACCAAACACACGTTACGTTCACCATCATAAATAAACCTGAAAGTCCAGTCCTGTCCTTCATCTCCTTGAGCTACCATAGCTTTGGAACCCTGGCTTGTTGAAGTTGCTTTCTTTTCCTTGTCTTGTTGGTTGTTTGAGGTGAAAGGAATACCATTTCCAGTCTTCTTATGCTTCACACATTCTCTTTTAAAATGACCCTTTTCTCCACAGTTAAAACATGTGACTTTTGTTTTATTGAAACCAAAAGTTGTATCCTTGGTAGCAATCAGGTTTTGTCCAACCTTCCTCAGAAACTACTTTGCTCTTCTAACAGCACTAGCAAGAGCCCATATTATGTCTATTCTCTCCGATTCAGCCTCATCAACTTGCTCATAATCTTCATCAACAAGATGACGATTTCCTATTTTTCCAGCAACCAACCCATGATATGAATACACATTTGCAGCTAGAAGGTCCATATGTTCCTTGGCAACTTCAACAGTAACATTCCCCCAAGTTCTCAGTCTTTCGCTTTGTAGTATTTGAGTCAGAGGTGTTGAATTGAGAACCTGATGATCCAGACGATTCATTTCCATATGTCCCACTCTGGGAATGCCCAGAGGTGTTAGATACCAAAGCTGTCTGAATAGGTGCTCCTGAAGAAGCTGGTGTGGGAACAACATTATACAGAGATTGATTTTGAGTATATGATCCCTTCTTATACTTGTATTTAAGCCTTAGTTCCTCCTCTTCCAATTTAAAGATAAAGTCCTTAATGTCAAGAGTAGCTAATATATCATTTTCTCTCAGATTTGAAACAAAAGGATCCTATTTATCTTGTAGCCCATCATTGAAACTTGCAACTTTATCTTCCATAGGTGTAGTAACACCATGTGTAGTAACTTCAGATGATAAAATCTATCCATTATATTATCCAAGCATTCATTTCTGATGGATGAGAAATCGTCAAACTCTTTCTTGAGAGCCTTGGCCTTCAGGCCTTTAGAGTAGCATTACTGTCATACCTCTTTCCCAAAGCCGACCATAATTTCTTTGACTGTTTATGTTCTGAGAACTAATGAACTATGTCTTTTGGAATTGACTGGGTCAACAGAGCATACGCTTTCTTCTCAGCATTATGAGCTACCTTTTGTGCTTCATTCATTCCACTTAGAGTATGTTTAACACCATTTGCCCCGACAGGCATAGAATAACCTGTCCCAATTGCTATCCATAAGTTCGGGTCAACTCCATGAAGATATATCTCAAAACGTTGTTTCCATTGAGTGTATTCATCAAAAGTTAACAATTTTGGTGGTTTGTTATTGTTTCCAATTTCATTTTCTAACAATAACAAGTTTTGAATACTTGAGTCCTTTCCGGTGGTAAAACCGGAGTTCTGATTGTCCATATTCTCAAAGTTTGAAGAAACATGAAGTCAAATAATCAAATCTGATCTTCAGATGCGACTGGACTCAATCGTGTGATTGGTTCAATCGTGCGATTGTGTTCAGTCGTGCGATTTAAGTTTGCAATTTGGACAGGCAGGTGATTGAATGCGATTGAGTTCAATCAGGTAATTAAGGTAAAGCGTACGGTTGAAAGATATGATTGGGTCCAGTCGTGCGATTGACTTAGTCGGGCGATTGAAAATACTGATTTAGTGGAATTCGAGATTGTGATCAATTTTTGACTCAAAAACGATTTCAAACACACCAAGAAATGTTTTCAATCGAAAAGTTTAATACTTTCTGCTAATGCATATGTCAAAAGTATGTTTTACACCAAAAACAAAGAATTTTTTATTAAAATACGTTTATTTCAAATAAATCACCGATCGAATCCACGAAGAATCAAGAGCCAAGCCCTAATACCAGTTGTTAGGAGCGAGAGCGTACGGAGTACTAACAGATTCAACGTAAAACCGAATTAAATAGTGCGGAATCCTATTTTAAAGGCGATCCAATCAGTCAGATCGCAAATCCGGATCAATCTAACGCTTAAATAACGTTAAGAATAGGTAGGAATGGATCCGGGATGAACTATGAAGTTGGAATAGCTTTACAAATTGTGCTAGATGGCTAGGGTATGCAAAATCTTAAAGTGTCACGTTTTTCTACGAATTAAATCGTATTTATAGGTTGCAGTATACAATCGTACGACTGAGCCATATGTAAAGTTCAGTCATGCGACTAAGTCCTACGATTGATCCATACGTACAACTGATCTATTCATTTGGTTCAATCGTACGACTGAGTCAATCTTATGACTCAGTTGTGCAACTGAGCCAATCATCTGGTTCAGTCGTGCTACTGGTCCATAAGCATGGATAACCATTAGACTAAGTCAAACACACTACTGAGCCATTACTAACTCATTACTATGAATGACTCCTGTAGGCACATATATATTATTTAATCAAGCGTGTATATATAAGCGATATAAGATTACGATAAACATAATAGTAAATAGACATGCAAACAAATATGAAATTACCAAAATACCCTTGTATTCAATATCATTAAGACTGAAAGATGTAAACATTAACAAGTACAGTGAACTGGGGACAACATGTATCAACACTACTCCATTAATGTTTCTAATGTTTCACTTTTTTGTTTTAAGAAAAAGACGTATGTGAATCTAGTGAAATCATCAATAATCACCAAACAATATTGCCTCTTTCCAATGCTCATCATATTGGTTGGACCAAAATGTTCCATGTGAAGCATTTTGAGTGGTGTTGTATTTGTGTTGATTGTTTTAGTTTAATGAGCCAATCTATGTTGTTTCCCTTTATAACATGATGAATAATGATTAGAAAAATAAAATTATTTCCATGGTAGGCCAATGACTAAGTCATTTTTGACTAGTTTTTCAGGTTCTTCATGTTGGAATGAGCCATCCTTCTATGCCATAGTTAAGATTCATCATCTGATGACTTAGAAATCAGGCAAGTTTCCTTGCTTGTTATTGATGTGTTGTTCATATCCAAAACATAATGTTTCCATTTCCTGATGCTTTAAAAAGGATCCAGTCTACTAGAACTGAAAAACCTAGCTTAAGAATGTAACATTAAGTGTTATCAAACAAAGTTGTATAAATTTGATCACAAATTTGAGAAACACTAAGTAAATTATATTTCAAATTTTCACAATAAGTTTCTTTCTCAAAATTGAGAACACATTTGTTACCATTTCTTCACCAACAATTTTACCTCCCTCCTTATCCCCATCAAATGCCACATATGAAGCATTTTTATGTTTGAAGTCATGGAGTAGAGAACAGTTGCCAGTCATATACCTAGATTATCCACTGTCAACATACCACTTGTTGTCAGTCCTCAAAGCATGTTCCTGCACAAATAATGAAATCAATTAGCATGTGGAACCCAAGCCTTAATGATCATGGGCTGACCACTTGTGTCTTAAATTATTACTCCCTCATGAATGAGTCTTGATGATTCAGATTTGATTTTAGACTCAATTGATTCATTATGTTTTGTTTGTGGTGAGGATGATTCTGGTGAAATAGGCTTGAAACACATTGTTCTTGTTTCATAATTACTTCTTCTTTCATATTCTCTATGTTTTTTTATCTGCTTTGAATTTGATAATGAACCTTGATTGAAGAATGTTTCACCATCCTTTGATTTTGATTGTGGTATATGAGTACCCTTTTCAAAATGGTCAAATAAGGTTCCATCAGTATTGGCTTTCTGTTCCTTCAACTCTACCTTCTTATAAGGTGTTTTGAGTTGAGGTTGTTGTTTCACATTCCTATTCTTAGACTTATCCTCAATAGGAGGTTGCTTCTTTGCTTTGGACACCTTTTGCTTTTGCTGCTGCTTTTTTATCTTTGAATCTTCTTGACTATCACTTGATTGTGAGTCTGATTCAACCTTCTTAGTTTGTTGCTTCTTTGTGCTCTTTGTTTTGTTCTTTTTGTTGAAATAACATTCCTGAGTAGAATGGTTATTCTTGTTACAAATAGCACAATGTTTGTTAAAATAACAGTCAAAGTCATTTGATTTTTCATGTTGCAGATTGAGCAATAACTGCTGAAGTAGCATTCATCAGTGTTGTGATTATGCATATCACACCATTTGCAGTATTTTTCCTCTGCTTCACCTTCAGACTCAATCACTTTCTTTTTCATTGTTTGCTTTTATGCCTTTAACCCCTTTTTAAATTTCACAGCTGATGAATCCTTGTCACTCCCAGACATAATGTTAAAGGGTTCTTGTTTAGAATCAGATGATTTTTGTTGCTAGGATTTGCAGCTTTTTAATTCTTGTTTTCTTAATGATTGTAGATGTACCTGATTTCTACTACCGCGGATCTTATACGGATGTTAATAGATCAACATGTTTGTTCTTCCATAGAAGTTCAACTGATGGTTTTTTCTTTGCCTTTTCTACGGATGTGATTTTTACTTCTTCTGTAGATTTGACATTGACAACATCAGCTACTATTGATGGAGATTTTTGCTATTTGTTGAGCTCATGAAGTCCTTCATTCAGCTGAGCTATCCTCTTGTAAATTGTCTTTAGCATATTTCTTTGCTTTGGAGGATAAGGTAGCTTGATTTCTTCAAGAACTTTGGGCATAATGTCTTTAAATGAAACATTCTTTCCCTTACCCAAACCATCAACATGTTGCTCATCATGTTCATCAGAATAACCCAAGTCATCACACTCATCAAAGTCAAATTCTAAGTCATTTTATGTTAAAACTTCTGATTTAGAATTCTCATTTTCACTCACCTCAGTATCCCTACTAGGTACCAATTAGTTAATTTTAGTTTTTGGTTCGATTTTGGCGCTTGGCACAAAATGCTTTGATAAACGGTTGGTCATAGACTCAGATAAAGGGATATAGTTATCACTCAATGGGGGTGCAACAACATTAAATCCCAACCTATACCTATTCTCTAATTCAATATGAGATTTTAACAATTTCTCATATTGCTAAGATGATAACTGAAACTTCTGAATTTTCACTTCAGTTGATGCATGATTAGTCATGGATATTGTTAAAGAGGCTATCAGACGCTCAACTTGGGCTTTTAAGTTATAATTTTCAGAAACAAGTTTTTCTAAATCCTTTTATACAGAGGTGAGTTTAATCTGATATAATTTATTCTCTCTTACATGATATTCATTCAAAACCATTGTTTCTTTTACTTTATTAGCCAATTGTTGAGCATGGACTCTATATCTCTCAACCTCTTCAACACAAGTTGATGAATACAATCTATCCCTTACCTCTCTAGCCATAGGTGGGACTTTGTTGTCCATGTTGGCCATTAAAGCTTGATTTTCTTTCTACACCTCCTTCTCATACATGCTCCAATCACATGTTCCATTTTGCAAATTGACTAACCCAGTTTCCATAGTTTTGCTTGGACCTGCTGATGAACTTGTGGCTGGTGAGGAAGAGTTTGTAAGTTGAAGCTGTTTGAAGGTTCTTTGACTTGCTGATTGTTGGCGAGAATAATATTTTTGAGACTCATGGTGTTCATTTTGTCTCATATCAGTTGTTGATTATTAATTACATTCCCTTGAGAAATGACCATACAAATTACATTTGTAGCATCTCACCTTGGACTTATCAAGACCAATCTTGGTTGTTCTCCCTGTAGCTGCCAATCCTTTGTTTATTCTCGGATACATTTTGGCTCTGTAAGCAATCATGGCCATCTACCGTTGTAGATCCATCTTATCAACTTCATCTGGATATAGTACCTCAAGATCTTGCTAGAAAATGTGTGTCGGTGTCAATGTACTACCCAGATAAGCTTAAAAGCTTGAACTGAATGCTGTAAAAGCTACCTTCTATTCTTCTGAGTCCAAAACCACAGTAATTGGTTCTGTTTGATTGTTTTTTTTGTTTGAGTAGGATTTATTTGATTATGCAGCAGGTGGGCTTTATCCCTCATCATGTCTTCCCTTTTGTTTTCTTGCTGAATTGCTTTGAGAGTTGGACCTGGATGGCCTTGAAGCATAAAAACCAACTTCTTCTTCATCAGCACTCAAAGCACAAGAACTTCCATTATCATGATTGGAGATAAAAGCACTTCCAACACCCTTAGTTTCTTTGAACTGGCAAGGAGCAATGGGTACTTTTGTACTTTCATTTCTTGTTTTCTCATCCAGTTCAAGTGCTTCTACCTTACCTACCAAAGTATCTAGTCCAAGGCTTTAAGATCTAAGGTATTCTTAAACATGGATACTATTTGAGTCCAACTTTTAGGTAAAGTATGGAGTATCTTCTTACTCAACACTTCATTGGTGCATTTCAACTCCAAGATATTCATCTCGGTAACCAACTGCATGAATCTATATAGTTATTGAGTGAAGTGTATACTTCTTAATGCTTTTGATCTCATCACTCCCTTCATAAAGAGTGTGAAGAATCTTCCATAAGGAGTTTACTGTTTTGCGATTTTCACACCTGATTAAGAGGTCTTCAAGGAGATGATGAAATCAAGTCATTGATCAAACATAAATATCAACATATAAGAATGATGATGATGTTGTTGATAATAATGATGATTTATCCAAGGATCTTTGCTAATCTCTCAACGGATACAACAATAGTTTGTTGCATCAAATTCAACAAACAGTAATCATTATGTGGAAACCCATGATCAATGCTATGATATTAGTGTGTGATTGTATGTATGTTATTTGCTAGTGATTAAATGCTGGACTGATAATAATTACTTGTTTGTATTGATTGTTCAAAAGCTTACAAAGTATTAGGGTAGAATGCTATTTATAGCCTATACAAAAAGCTATTTACAATTACTAAACTACTGTTATGTAAACAAAAATTACATAAAATCCTAAGTCTAAGTCATCTGATATGGATGATAACATGTCCGCTATGGATGCTATGTCCTCCATTATGGAAGATGAATAAGCTATCCAATGTGTCTTGGATGATGTCCACTGTGAACAGTTGGGTGTTTGCCATGTTAGTTGTCTGTTGTGAATGTTCATCCTATGTGAATTAAACATCCACTGTGGACAGTTCATCAGCTGTGGGCATTCTTCATCCGTTGTATGGATTATTCATTCGTTGTAGACACTTGGAGTATATTCTTCATCCGTTGCATAGACTTGGTCATCCGCTGTGGGTTGCCTTTATCTGCTACAGACACTTGTTAAAAAAATTCTTTTATCTACAAACCTGAAAAAGAAATATAAACTACATTTGTTTATGTTACGAATTTTAATGATACAAATGTGTTAGTTAATGTTTGTTTGAATGTTAGAACACATTATGTTAGTTTATGGCAAGCATTATCCTTTTTATGCATTATTCCTTTCATGCACTTGTTGGGTCCAATAATACTCCCTCTAAGGATGATGTTGTCATCTCTTTAAGTTTGCTTGTTATTTATTTATTTTTTATTTATTTTTTTTGTTTGTTAGTACTAATATGTGTGTGTTTATGTTTGATATGTATGGTTTGAAATGATTATGTGTTTGACTTATAATGTTTGATTGCATGTTAACAAGTATGTTTGTATGATAACATGTATGATTTGTTGATTGCATGTATGTTTTGTTGATTACATATGTGTAATCAGATTTACTTGAATGTTTGCTTTGACTGTATTTGTGATACTTTTTTGTTTGGTTAGATATGTTTGATTGTTTGTTTTATCTATTTGTATGTTACAAACCTCTTAAGAAAGAGAAGGTCCAGCTTCTTCTACATTCTTCTAAAATTCTTCTGTTGCTTTCAAGGATTCTTGAACATCCTTTTCAGTTGCTTGATCTTGTTGAGCTTCTTTGACTTACTCAAACAATGGACTGATATTCAAAGCATTTCTGTAGTTGACTATGTGCTTGACATAATAGTCAATAGCAGTTTTATCATCATCATACTTGCTCTCTATTGTTAGATGGACTAGCTACTCCAATGTTGATTTGTCTAAGCTTTACACATCAATGTTTCTAACCAGTGTGGTTACAACATGTTAGGACCGAGTACGAACTGGTACTAACCGAATCTACATGAAACCAGATCAAATAGTGCAGAATCCTATTTGATTGGCGATCCAATCAGGGAGAACGTTAATCTGATCAAAACTAACGATTAGAAAATGTTAAGAATTGATTAGGAATGATAAGACTGAATCATTCGTACGACTGAGTCATTCGGTCCATTCATACGTACGTATGAACCATAAAACTGAATCATTCGTACGACTGAGTCATTCGCATGACTCAATCGTGCGACTGGCTCACACGCACGGTTCAGTCGTGCGACTGGGTCATAAGACTTAATTAAACACATTCCTGAATCTTTATTGACACAGAACTATGTATAACAACTATAAACCCATATAACATGTTCATATATGTGTTTAATAAACACTAATATAAAGATACAAGACATTCAATAACACATATTCATTCATTCAAGAGTTTTTCATTACAAATATCAAATGATTACATCAGTGTAACAAAATGAAAGTCATTAAACATTTAAGTACATTAGAACTTGAAATAGGGACATGTGTACCAACAAAATCCCCCTTGGACCTAGTTCTACCTATTCTTTGACTTCCTTTGAAAACTCTTCATATCTCTTGAATGTCTCTTCCTT
>BJCO01750305.1:0-11167 GCA_018326465.1 Flaveria floridana | reverse complement strand
AAAACGTCTATTTTAGAACCTAAACAATCTAAGTCAACAAACCCTAAACCAGCAAGTCATCAAAATTTAAATAAAATGAAAGCAAAAGATGTTGCAAATGTCAAAACAATTAATTTTGTTAAAGAAGGAGAAACATCTAAAAGTGAAAAGAAACTACCCACCCCCGACCAAACTCAACCCCTCGTCAACGCTTTCCTCATACTGTCGAAGGGAGTTCCTGCTACAGTTGTGGAAAACAAGGACACATCTCTCCAAATTGTCCTTACTGTCAGACACCTAAAAAGAAAATTGAACTTCTTGATGATGAAAAACCAAGATTTTCTAAAATCAGATCTAAAACTCCTTTAAAACACCATAGTTAACACAGACAAGCTAAAACCAAAACTGTGTCACCTAAGGTGAAATCTAGGATTATTAGTGAACCTAAAGTTAAAACCATAGGCCAGTCATCTGTTTACCACAAACAGGCCTTACACAGAACTAGTTTATGGAAAGAAAAATCAAGTATTGTGTCTGATAGAAAAGGAAAAGAAAGATATGCCCTCATCCTTTGAAGGTTAGTGGGTTGAGTTCATGATGTGTGATACCTCTAGGACACCCAAGCCTGTTAAGGCTTGGGTCCCAAACCTGAACCAATCATTTCCATTGTATGTGCAGGGTGTCCGCTACAGCACTATCACTAATACCTGGATTATTGATAGTGGGGTGTCCAGGCACATAACCGGGAATTCGTCACTCCTTTTAAACGTCAAGCAAATTAAAGGGGGACACGTGTCATTCGCTGGGAACAAAGGAGGTTACATAACCGCACAAGGCAAAGTGGGAAACGAGAAAGTGAAGTTTGATAAGCTCAACTATGTTCAGCAACTACAGAACAACTTACTTTCTATCTCCTAAATCTATGATAAGGGGTTCAAGGTTCTATTTGACAACAACAGGTGCTACATACTGAAGAAGGAGTATGTCATCCCGGAGGAACAAGTTCTAATGTCGGCTTCAAGATATTACGACCTTTATGTCTTGGACCTATCAAAAGCCTCCACAACTGAGTCTATAGCTCAGTGCGTCTTGTCAAAAGCAACAGAAAGAGATTCAGTCTCCTGGCATAGGAGAATGGGACACATCAATCCCCGGAAGATGAATCATCTAGTTCAGAACGATTTGGTAGATGGAGTTACAGTCAAGAATTTCTAGCTTCCAGATTTCTGTGTCGCTTGCAAGAAATGAAAACAGACCAAGAAGTCTCACAATGCAAAGAAAGTACATTCTATTGACATTCCTCTCGAGCTTCTACACATGGATCTGTTTGGCCCAGTGAGCATAAAAAGCATAGCCGGGGATTGGTACTGCTTTGTGGTGATGGATGATTACTCAAGATTCTCTTGGGTGATGTTTTTGAAAGCTAAATCAGAGACATTTGAATCATTCAAACATCTTGTTACCACATTAGGTCTCTCTACAAGCTGAAAGTGAGAAGGATTCGATCAGACAACGGGACAGAGTTCAAGAATCAGTGGATGGAGGCCTTCTGTCGAGAGAAAGGAATTATTCATCAGTTCACCTCTGCCTACACTCCACAAATGAATGGTGTTACTGAAAGGAAGAATCAGAGCTTGATAGAGACAGCAAGGACTATGCTAGCTGACTCCAAACGGCCAGTTCAATTCTGGAACGAGGCAGTAGCTTATGCTTGTTACACTCTAAATCAGGTCTTGGTAGTCAAATGTCATGGAAAAACTAGTTATGAGTTGCTCCAACAACATAAACCGAATTTAGAGTATCTGGAACCATTTGGTGCACCTTGCATGCTGCTAAAGAAGAATCAACCTGGGAAGAATCAAATAAACGGGTTTACAATAACTCAACTGGTCAGGTAGAAGTGTAGTGCAACGTTGATGTACAAAGATACACCCACCCCCTTATGGGAAAGTACCTTCCTTTTTCTTCGACTACGATGAATTTTTCAAATCCTTCAATCTACCTCCTTCCTATTCTGATGATGACTTAGCTGCACGAATGATGTATGATGTTCGGAATGCTCCCACACTAGACTCGACATCATCTGTTCCATTAGATGATACTTCTAGCCATTCAGGGGGAGAGCTTAAGGTAAGTGATTCTTCCTCTAATGATGAAGCAGTTGAAACCATAAATGTGGAACAGGAAGAACAGGTTCCTACTACCGAAAGCACTCCCACCTCTGATCATGATGCAACTGACACTTCTGAACCGCCTACTCCAACAGTTCAAAATCTGGACACTGAAGTCGCGGTACCCACCACCCCCGGAACTCGAGTTAATGTACATCATCCCCTGGACAACATCATAGGGGATATTCTATCAGGAGTTCAAACATGAAATCAGCTGCACTCAGCTGATTATGCTGCAGTCATGAAAAGGGGATACTTACACGATGGTGCTTATCGATGCTTTGTTTCTCAAGTTGAGCCAAAGGTCAGTGAGGCTTTTAAAGATGAAGCATGGGTAAGTGCTATGCAAGACGAACTCCTTCAGTTCAAGAAGTTAGGAGTCTGGACACTTGTGGGCAGACCAAAAGGTGCAAAGGTGATTGGCAAAAAATGGGTTCTTCAGTGTAAGAAAGATGACAAAGGGGTCATAATCAGAAACAAGGCTCGACTTGTCGTTCAAGGTTTTAGGCAAGTCAAAGGCATTGAATACAATAAAGTGTTTGCACTTGTGGCAAGGATGGAAGCTATTCGTACTTCTTAGCCTATGCATCCAATAGATGTGAAAAATGCATTCCTTCATAGTGAGATCCATGAAATGGTGTACGTCAGTCAACCCGAAGGATTTGAGGATCCTTATCATCGGGATAGAGTTTATAAACTGGACAACGCTTTGTACGGGCTTCATCAAGCCCCTCAAGCCTAGTACGAGAAACTCTCTACTCATCTGCTGAAACATGGTTTTCATAGAGGGGTCATTGACTGCAGGTTGTTTATGAAGGAAAAGGACAGTGATTTACTACTGGTGCAGATATACATGGATGATATAATCTTCGGTTTCAAGAACGAAGCATTGTGTAAAGACTTTGAGTCTGTAATGAAGGTTGAGTTTGAAATGAGCGCCATAGGAGAAATGAAGTTCTTTCTCAGGTTACAAAGTAGATCAGATAGCAAATGGTATCTTCCTACATCAGAACAAATATGTAGGCGATATCCTCAGTCGGTTTGACATAGAGAATGCTAAGGTTGCTGGGACTCCACTTGCCACGAATCACGATATGGCACCCAATGATAACGGTGATCTGGTTGATGCTACTATGTATCGAGGAATGATCGGATCTCTCATGTACCTCCCATCTTCTCATCCTGATGTTATGTACGCCACGTGTCTCTGTTCCAGATATCAGGCAAAACCTAAAGTAAATCATCTAATTGGTGTAAAGAGGATTTTTCGTTATCTGAAGGGTACTCCAACACTTGGGTTGTGGTATACTCATGATGATGACTTTGAGAATAGGTTTAGTTTCCATAGTTAGTATTTAAATTACTAAAAAAACGAGGGTGGGCAGAAAAGCTGAAAAGCAAGGACATCAAATCTGTGAGATTGATTTAAAACTATGGAATATGATAGTACACAGGGGACTAATTATTTGGGACATCAAAAGGAACTAAATAGTTCAAAATGTTACATTAAAACTACAAGTCTGAGAAGGATAAGCCATACAAAGGAAAAATGATAGTGAACAAGTCTGTTACTGAGGTTACATAGAGAAAGGAGGCCTAGAGGTTTCTAGTCCATTATATGATGTGTCGGTAGATTCAACACAATAGACAAGTAGACCTCATTGGTGAAACAAATTAAAACTAAATAGTTCAACTAGCTGTGGGCTTCCACCTTATCCCTAACACAATCAACGTATTTCCAATAAGGGGTGACGAGCAAATTAAACTCCACAAATGTGTATGAATGACCATAAAATGAGCAAAGCACATGAAAAAAATTGTTAAACGCAATCAAGCTAATGACTAATGTTATTGGTGTGTAATGTGTAAAAGAAAAGTGCTTAAACAAGAAGATAGGTTGTGTGCCTCTCTGCTATGCTATGGCACTGAACTGAGGATAAGCATAACCTAAATATTCTAGAATTCACTGTTGTTTGCGCCTCTCTGCTGTGCGATGGCACTGACCTGAGGCTTGGCATCTCTTTGAAAGCTCTTAGAAGAGTCTCTTCTTGTCTAAACCCGTAGACCGCTCAAAAATCTCCTGAGGAATGTTGATTACCATATAAGCGTGGGATCCACAAATGCTTGTTAAAATAATAAATCTAACTAATCACCAATGTGAGTCAAAAATCTGTGTATGGATTTAAATGGACAAATATACTGATAATCATCGTGGCAGCAATCCTCGACGGTCCAAATCATCATGTGCTTCTTACAGTTCTAGTATGATTTCCTGTAAGTGCTTTGGACTCTCAAACAAATAAGAATAAGTTAAACAAACATATTCAAAAAGGGTCCCAAATGATTATGTTCTATGCCTGTATGATTCCATAAGAGTCCTTCTAGATAAGATGTAAGTGCTTGATGCTGTTCTGTTCGACGGGAGAAATCTATTAAGGAAAATTAAAATGTTTTCAACCCACCTCAAACAAAACCACAAAAATATGTTTTGTTTCATTTCAATTCAAATTGTTTTCTTTTTTATCTATCAATTAGGTGTCAAAGTCGGACTATGTAACTAGATGAACTCTGTGAATCATAAATTAAAAGGGTCATGTCTGAGGTGACCAAACTGGTATGAATTTAAAAGGATCATGTCTGAGATGATTAAATTTTGAAAATTTAAAAGGATAACGTCTGAGGTGACCAAACGATTTCAATTAAAAGGATCACGTCTGAGGTGATTAATCGGTTCTAATTTAAAAGGATCATGTCTGAGGTGATCAAAGGATTTTTGATAAAAGATCATGTCTGAGATGATCATTAGTCATAACGTTTATTTATCAAAAGTTAAATTTGAGTGCGTGGAAATGGGTGAAGTCAAACTCATAAGTATGAGCCAACAGCATGATTGAACCATAAGTATGGACCAATCGCACGATTGGACCATAAGTATGAACCAGTCACACGATTGGACCATAATTATGAGCAAATCACACGAATGGACCATGAGTATGAGCTAATCACATGAAAGGACCATGAGTATGGGGCAAACCATGCGATTGGATCATAAGATTGAACCAATCGCACGACTAAACCCCAGTCGCACGATTAAGTCGAATCCCAAAACAGTATAAATTGAGTCCAGTCGTACGATTGAGGCATGCGCATGGGTCCAATCGCACGACTGAACCCCAAAACAGTATAAATTGAGACTCATTCGGTCGTAAACCCTACTTGACTTCAAGTTCTCAAAAAAACCACCTTAAGCCCAGACACTCTGCCCAAATTTCTTGTTTTTGCGATTACTCTCCGATTCAGTGACTAACATATATCTTGTTCATCTACAGGTAACTCGCGAATGAAATCAGATCAAATGACTGGTTGAATCGAACATAGATGACTAAATTTGATCGACTAAACAACCGGGACCAAAACCTAAAATAAACTACCAAAATGAAAAAGAATGTTGATTTAACGGACATTAAGTATTATTTCGGGTCCCTGCGAACCATATGAACCTAAAAACGAAGTCTAACTTAACTTTTCAACAAGATTCAAGATTATGGTATCGCACAGTGCAATATGCGAATGGACAGACTGATGAACTTCAGCCGCACGATTGAGCCAGACGCATGATTCAATCGCACGATTGAATCAATCAGTGACTCAGTCGCACAACTGACTCAACCGCATGGCTTTGCATATGACTGAATTCAGTCGCAGGCTCAATCGTACGACTGAACTCAGTCGTATGGTTCAATCGCACGATTGAACCAGTCTGTCAAAATCTGTACCAAGTCAGTTGTTTATCTCTTATGAACGGAACTAATGTGTTTGTTTCTTGTATTGCAGCAAAATGGCTGAGAGATGGACGATGAGCACCAAGCACAACATATGTGCTCATCTGGATACCACGTCCCGAAACACTTCTGAGTTCACCGGGATTATAGCTTTCCTACGTAGATCGAGGATCTTCAAAGCTATTTCCACTCCATGCATACCTTATAGGTCGATCAAGCAGGCATTCTAGGAGAATGCCATTGTTGACCGATCTACTGAGCCATACTACATCCGAAGTTCTATCTTCGGTCAAGATACACAGATCGGAGAAGACGACCTAAGGCGAGTCTTGGACTTGGGTGAGGATGGAACTCACCCAACCAAGCTGTATCCCCTAACGATACGGGGATGCTTTCTCAGGATCAAGTACGCCGGCGGCATCAATGTCGACGTACTAAACAAGAGCAACATGTGCCCTCAATTCAAGTATCTGACACATGTGATCCTGAAATGCATAGCCTCCAGGAGAGGAGGATTTGACAAGCTATCAGATCAAATCCAGAACGCATATGTTGCGCTGGTGCTGAACCACCTGTTCAGTTTTTCACGTATGTTCTTCTCCTACCTGACGGAGAACATTGAGGCCAAAGGCAAGGAAGGCATCTGCATGTATCCAAGATTCTTGCAGATGATTATCAACAAGAAGCTTCCTATGCTGCCTAAGGAGGAGAACGATGTAGTGACCCTAGAGGTGATGGTTGATACCACCTTGGGCAGAATGAAGGTCTACCGGAGAAAGCAGGTGATGACCCAGTGAGGAGACTATTTGGCCATCTGGCCAATGAGGGATACGTGGCACCAGCTCGTAAGAAGCGGCGTCACGACGATAGTGATTCCAATGTCAAGCCAATCGTGGCTCCTGCTGACGAAGATGATGACGACGATGACCATGATGATGGTCAAGGTGGTGGAGATGCAGGGCCCAGTCAGTCACGGGCCACTGACACGTCTACCATATCTCCACTACCTCCCCACAGTAGTACCTCTACTCCCGGTGGATCGAAGCAGGATGCCATCCATCGAGACTTCTTGGTTGATGAAGAAGAGGATGAGACAGATGAGGATCCTCTAACGAGGACAGTCGGTAGCCGAGTAGTGGTTACCAAAAGGGGCGAGTTGGCGGTTGGGGGATGCCGGGCTGGGGGTGAAGGTGCTGAGACTGCATATCCCACTTACACACCTCCCAAACAGCCCAGAGGGAGCCCAGCTTGCCAAGGGGTCAAGGCTGAAGAGAATGGCCCAGCCCGATGGCAAGAAGGGCAAGAGACGGAGGATAGTACTGATTACCACCTCCACTACCACAGCTACCACAGCCACCACTACCACCACTCCTACCACCACTCACACCACCACTACCACCACTCCTACTACCACCACACATACCTCCACATCCACCACTACTGCCACCACCACTGGCACCACCACAGCCACTAGTATTCCCACCACCACACATACCATACCCATATCTATTCCACCACCATTCACCTTCATTCCCACTCCATCATACACCAAATCCACCACCACATCACCATACCCCAAACCGGCCTGTCCATATCATCGATCCCTCCACAGGGATCTCCTCTGCCCACTGTTGGGTTAGAGGAGCAGCTGGCTAGCCTCAACCGTCTGGTGCTCAAAATGCTCGATACAGATGACATACGAGCTAATCAGATGAACCTGTTGATGGTAGTCAATGCTACACAGGGCAAGAAAATAGCCCTGCTGACAGAGAAAGATGCAGCTCAGAGTCAACAGATCGCTCATTTGATAGAGAGAGATGCTTCTAACAAGAGAGCCTTGGCTAGAGCTCATCGTGCCTTCACTTCATAGAATGAGCTGTTGATGGCCTCGGTGAAGAGGATAGAAGAGGTTGAGAAGAAGAATAAGTAGCTTCTGCTCAGACACAAAGGGACGAAGGGTGAGCCCTTAAAGACCAAGGGTGACGGTGATGACGAAGATGATGATGATGACGATTTATCCGATGACGAATCGGATGATGATGATGATGTGTGTGAGGTTGAAGGCAGTGGGAAAGACAAAGATGGGGGAGATGATGATGAGCCTGAGCATAAAGGTGATGCATCTGCATCAGCCTCAAATCCATCGGCTCGAGAGAGGCGCACTAAGAGAAATCAAGATCAGCGACCCTCTTCCTCAGCTCCTCAAGCTAAAGAGTCGAGCGACCAAGGCAAAAGTAATGATTAAACATCTTTGTATTTGAAAAAAATTATACTTGAATTATATATTAAACTTATGTAATTAATGTTTATTGATGTTTAATTATATTGATTACTGACGTGTGTGTGATTGTGTTTTGAATGTTTAATCAAACAGATGAAGCTCAACAAACAGACGACTTTGATGTCGCACCCCTTCAGCAAATCAAGACTTAGCTAACCATGATTCTTGATTTGCAAATCATTCATGATCTCACATATGAGCAGTTGGCCGACATGTTTAGACTCAACCCGGATGAGCTAGTCAAGGATGCTCCCGAGGTTGATGTCATCAGTGATAAAGAGATGCAAGATGTTGATGAGATTGACATCGAGGATATTACTGCTGAAGAGTATCCACAGTACACTGACCAACAGGAAAATGTTATGTGAAACATTTGGCGGTGATACTTTTGGAGCTCTTGATGCAAAGGAGAAAGAGAAAGAGAAAGAAGAAGGGAAAGCCCAAGCTACGGACACTGATGTTGATATTAAGAAGGCTGAGTGGGCAGTGTGTCTAGCTGAGATGAGAGCCTAACATGAACCGCCAAAGTCAAATGCCTACACCAAACTCTATAGAGTGAAGAAGCATCAGAAGGTGTCAAGCAAGATCATCAGTTGGGCTTATTTTGAAGACTTGGATATGTATGTGGTGAAGAGGGAGAAGGAGATAGAGTACTTCAGATTCCCTAATGATCTGAATACTCTTCCTGGTTTTGAGCTAAACAGGCTTGCCTGTTTAGACTTTTGTACGCCAACCCCAGAAAGATGTCGGGGTGGTTTGAGACAGCGTTAAAGAGGGAATACCACACCAGGTGGGTCAACTTAAGGCCTCAACAGCCTAAACGGTTCATAAATAAGATCGAAGTTGATCCTAACACTGGAAAGCCTAAAGTAGTGTTGAAGTGGAGTCCTCCGCGCACAATGTCGAAGATCATATTACGGGAAATGCCTCAGGACTTCAATCCATACTTCAAGTGGTGGTATTATGACTGGCGGACAGGAGAAGCAGTCATAGTTTTGCATAAAGAGAGCAAAATCAAGACTATCAAGGTATTTGACCTGATGTGGCTAACCAACTTGTTGGCTGAAGATTTTTACACTCTATACAAGTGGCCACTATTCTATGACTCGTAAGACATTGTACAAGCTCTACAATTCCAACATGTCATACGGCTCTACTTCGCGTTTGAGATTCACGCAGGAGTCACAAGAGAAGAGAAGTACAAGAAGTTTCAAGAGCACATGAAGAATGTTAGACATTAGGCTAAACTAGGTCCAAGGGGGAGTTTGTTGACACATATTGACGTAGCTAGTTTATGTTCTTAAATTTAAAAGTCTTTCATGTCTTACACTTGTGTAATCTAAATGAATTGATTGAATGATATATGAAATGCATTGTGATGTTTATATATGATTGATTATGTCATGTTATCTTTATATTGATTGTGATTCACATATATGAACGACCTATATAGGTTTGATGTTGGTTGTACATAGTTCTAAGTCAATAAGAACATAGAAATGTGTTTAACTTAGTCATGTGGACATTCATGCTAATGGACCATACTTATGGCCCATACGTGTGAATGAACCATGCTTATGGACCAGTCGCACGACTAAAGCAGGTGACTGGATCAGTCGTATGATTAAGACATAAGATTGGTTCAACCGCACGACTGAACCTTCAGTCGTGCGTATGAGTCCATCGCATGCTTCAGTCGCACGACTGAACCATGCTAATGGTTCAGTCGTACCAATGAACACTGATAACCTTTAAATACCACATAATTCGTGGAAAATATAACACTTCATAATACTTCGTATACTTTCGTACCCTAGCCGTCCAGAGCGTCCCAAGTCACAAATCCAAGTTCATAGTTCATTCCTGATTGATTCCAATCTATTCTTAATGTTTGTTTCATCGTTAGATCGATCGGGTTATTCGTTCTCACTGATTGGATCACCAATCAAATAGAATTCCGCGCTATTTGATCTGGTTTCACGCAGAATCTGTTAGTACTCCGTACGTACACGGTCCTAACTGTTGATCTTAAATGCCCAAGACACGTAGAATATTGATGCGGTTAGTACGTTATGATCCGAGTCGGGTTATACCCAATAACAAGCTTAGCAAACACCAATTAATATTTAATTGATGATATGATCATGTAATTAAATATTTACACCAATTTAGAAAATGGGTTTTCTAAATAAGTTGCATATGAGGAGGAACAACTTATTAGAATATTTTGTTCAAGAATATTATTTGAAGTGTTATTTAAGTGAGCTAGATGACATCAAATAATAATAAGAGTGTATAAATTGTACAATTAAAAGGTTAATTGTATAAATAATGTCAAGACTAGTTTAATAATGTGTGTGTGTTTGTTTAAGGGGGAAAAATCTTCTTTTAAATTGTATTTGGCCGCCCCCCTTTAATTTTTATTGGTCCCTTACTTTTCTTGAAACACACATTATTTACTGTCTTACACTCCACTTCTCACAACTCTTGATACATGCAACTTAGACTAAAAACTCCTCTCTCTCTCTCTAATCTTGCTCTCGGCACAGCAGCAGCAATTTCAGAGGTTTTTGGGTGTTCTTGGTGGTGATTCTTCCTAACAAGAAGGTGATTGCAAGTTAGCTTGGGGTATACAAGCTTGAGGGGTCCTATTCTTGGAGCCTTGGCTGATTTTTGGACATCCAATCTCCCTTTCTTTGGTCGTTTTTGCTGCTGGAACAAGGTAGTTTGGTAGCCTTCTATGGTTGTCATATTATGTTGCTATTTGTGTTTACATAGCTTGCTTATTCACATATAATGATCCTTTGATATATGGGTTTGTTTTATACATTAATATGGTCACCTAATGAACATATTTTTCAGCTTATAAACAAGTTTATAAAGTTGTAATTCCACTGCGTTTTCAGAAAGTTTAAGAGGTTAAACTATGATTTTATGTTCTAACAAACCCATCA
>BJCO01750292.1:21177-33779 GCA_018326465.1 Flaveria floridana | reverse complement strand
CCTGAGGGGAAGATCTCATCAACATCACCTATGTTGATGACTCTTTAAGTTCCCTCACACTAGATCAATTTCTTGATTTGCCTAGAGGAACTTTGGGCCAGGCTGCAGGACTTCTTGGTCTTAACTCTGATTCTCTGAATGCTGAAGAGAAGATACTTAGAAGAAAACTGGCGACTCTACTGGATACAAGAAAGGAGAACAGGATTCCTAGTCAGTCTCCTGCACCTAGGAAAAGCATAATCCAGTGGAGGTTTGATGAAGTTTCTCACAACTTTGTTGTGGAAAGGGCGAATGATGAAATCAACCGATTCAATGCCACTTCTCCGTTGCACCTCAACATATTTGACATTGCTGAACTTGCAGTGAAGCCATTCTCCAACCCCTCCAACTCTGAGACTGCTGCTGTCATCAGGAATCATCTCAGCAGTCTTCACTTGGCTAAGCTAACTGCAAAGGCAAGGATTAAAGAAGAGTTGAAGTTGAGAAGACAGGAAGAAAAGGAAGACCTACCACCAAAGGCGCAACCTTTCTACAGATGGTGGAGGGTCCGGAATTGGAACCTATAGTTAGATGAGAATATGACTATAGTTCCCATCAACTAACTCTTTTCAGAGGGCCACATGAAAGGGTACATATTATCCAAGGTAACAGACTGGAACTAACTCTTTTCAGAGGGCCACATGAAAGGGTACATATTATCCAAGGTAACAGACTGGATGTTCTGTCTACCAAGGATTTGTACAAAATTCTCAGCACCACATCAGGGAAGAACAAGGAAACAGATAGATATCTACTTTCCTTGGTGCTGAAAATTTTGAGAAGAAGAGAGAAGTAAAGTTTTGGTAGCATCAGCCTACGGGGAGTTTGTTGGATCATAAGGAAGGCTGGTGCAACCAAAACCATTCCACATAGTCAATTTTGGTGCTACATTCAAAGGCTTCCGAAGCTAAGTATGGGAACTTCCGAAGGTTGAAGAGTTCTTCCGAAGACAAGTGAAAGATCAACTTCTGAAGACAAACTCTACTTCCGAAAACAAAGAAGAAGTTCCCAAGCCTCGGAAGAAGCAGTCTTCCAAAATATAAGTGGCTTCGGAAGAAGTTATTCTTCCGAAGCAACTTAACCTTCAGAAGACACTGCTATGATCCAGTGGACATAAGTATGGTCTCTGACATTCCGCTGCAGACTTCTGATACAACATGGCTTCTTCCTGAAGAGCCATGTAGTTGACCATACTTTATTCCACTGTTTACCTTTTTATGATAGTACATGTTACTAACCTTAGTTGGTGACAAAAGGTAAGTCAGGGACATGTCCTGAGTACCAAATCTCAGATAAAATATCTGAGATACCTTAACTTATAGTCTTGTAGTATAGGCTTTTGGTTGTAGGTTTCCAGCTGGTATCAAAGTATATCCGGCTGTAGGTAGTATTATATATATAGTTCTCATTGTAACTCATTAGATAGAGATTGTGCTTTCAAGAGTCTTGTAATCCTTTGAGTTGAGAATCAATATATAAAAGTACCTTGAAAATTTACTTCTTGTGTTCATTATCATCTGTTACTTGTTATATTGTGATCAACTCTTGATAGACTCTTTCTGAGTGTTGTTATAGGTGAGTTTGAGAGAAAACCACTTGTTAAGTGACCAACACCGATCCTGCAGCTTTTGAAGAAGACAAGAAGTGCAAGAAACAGTAGCCCTCATGCCCTATTATAGTTAACATTAAGTGCATAATCTGTGGCTTGCTTAATCACATGGCTAAAGATGTTACCAAAATAATACAAGCACATATTATGAAAACAATGTTAAGAAAGAAGGCATCAAGGAATGTTTCATATTTGGACCTTATCATATGCTTCAAGTGTTAAAGAAAGGAAAGCTTGTTTCTGAAGCCAAGTTGCTTTCGAAACAAACTCATTCTTCCAAAAGGAAAATAGCTTCAGAAGACAAGTCCAAGAACAAACAAAGGAATAAAAAGAATCCTTTGCAATCTTCTGAGAAGAAGACTACTTTGGAAGAAAAGGTGGCGATAACTTCTTTCTAGAACAAAGAAGCCTTGGAAGCAAGTCATGCTGGTCAAGCCTATACAGGCTCATCTACACTGATCAACTATAGGATGGAATAGAATATCAGACAAGATGTTGCAGTCGAAACCTCTTCTTCACAAACCATAGTTGAACACCCATGCATACATTTTGGTTCAATTATGTCATCAACATTAGAAGAGCCCAAGACCAATAAGTCATGGGCTTCCAAAAGTAACTAATCATTTCACCTTGTGTGCAGGAACATCCATATCATAAGAATGAAAATATTTGGATTGTAGATAGTGGATGCTCCAGGCTCATGACAGGAACTAGATGTCTTCTATAATATTTTAAAATTTTTGATGGAGGTCCTATTTAATTTGGAGGTGAAGCCGGAGGATACATTTCTGGTAGAGGTAAAATATGCAATGGTAAGTTAAAAGTAGACAAAGTACACTTTGTTAAACAACTTGAACATAATCTTTTAAATGTTTCTCAATTCTGTAATCCAAAGCACCAAATGCTTTTCACAGAGCATAAGTGCATTATCCTCAAACCTGGGATGATAATTCCTCAGGAATTGTGCTTCTTAGATCACCAGGAGAAGGGTTATTTACAAGCTGGATATGAATAATGTTTTCCCACTGGGTGAAGTTTCATGCTTTCTTTCTAAAACAAATGGTGATAAATCAACTCTTTGGCATAAAAGAATGTGTCATGTTAATTTTAAAACCATGAATAAGCTAGTTAAAAATAACTTGGTACATGGAGTGCCTAAAAAGGAGTTTTTCTGTAAAGACATCTGTGCTGCTTGTCTTAAAGGAAAGCAACATAAGACAACCCACAAATCCAAACAAGTTAATCCCATCACCACTCCATTACACTTATTGCACATGGATCTATTTGGTCCCATAAGTATAATGAGCATTGGAAGGAAATCATATTGCCTGGTGATAGTTGATGATTTTACAAGATTCATATAAGTATTCTTTTTAAGAACTAAGAATGAAACTGCTGAAACGTTAAAATCTTTTATTCTTAAAATAGAAAATCAAATTGATCACAAGGTGCAAACAATAAGAAGTTGTTAAGGGACTGAGTTTAAGAATCAACTTCTTGACTCATTCTGTAACTCAAAAAGGATTACTAGACAATACAGTGCTCCTAGAACTCCTCAACAGAATAGTGTTGCTGAGAGGAGGAACATGACACTTATTGAGGCTGTAAGAACTATGTTAGCTGATTCAAAGCTGCCGTTAACTTTCTAGGCAGAGGTAGTCAGCACTGCATGTTATATACAGAAGGGTTCTTGTTGCTAAGCCCTATGGAAAAACCCCTTATAAGCTATGGAACAAGATGCCACTGTTCATTGGCTTTCTAAGGTCCTTTGGCAGTAGGTGTACCATACTTAACACAAAAGACAATTTGGTGAAATTTGCTGAAAAGTTGAATGGTGCTATATTTGTTGGATAATCTTCAAGCTCTAAAGCTTATAGAGTGTACAACATTAAGAATCAACAATTTGAAGAATCATCCAATATTGTTGCAAATAAGCACACTCCTTGTGTTAAGGGGAATGGCCCTGACCATATCTTTCACTTGGAATTGTTTCCCAACTATTCTAAACCATCTTGTTAGAATGTTTTAGCTGGAACATGAACTCAAAATGACTTCTCTGATGATCAACTGTTTGAGTTACCTAGACCTATTCTAATTTCTCTAAGAAGACGTGAAAAGCAAGCTCCCACAACTGTAAGTCTTGAAAGTTTGAATATTACCGAAAATGGTAGAGCTTCAACAAGTTGACAGTCAGTTGAACTCAAAACTCATTAGTTGACAACTCTAACTCTTAACACCAAGCTGATGAAGATAGTAATCTGGAGGAATAGGAAACTTTTAATACTGCTTCACAACAAGAATTGAAGAGGAGATGAGAAGTTCTAGGTGCACTATATTGTCTGGTAATTCCTTTTGAGTTATAGAATGAGTCTAGAACTTGATTATTAAACTCAGTCCCTTGATCACTTCTAATTTTTTTTACCTTGTGATCAATTTGATTTTCAATTTTAAGAATAAAAGATTTTATCTCTTTAGCACTTTTATCTTTAGTTCTTAAAAAGAATACGCATGTAAACCTGGTAAAATCATCAACTATCTCAAGGCAATATGATTTCCTTCCAATGGTCATTATACTTGCAGGACGAAATAGATCCATGTGCAATCAGTGCAATGGTGTGGTGATGGAGTTGACCTCTTTGGATTTGAGGGATACCTTGTGTTGATTTGCTTTCAAACAAGCAACACAGTTGTCTTTGTAGAAAAACACCGTTTTAGGCACACCATGCACCAAGTTAAATTTAACCAGTTTATTCATGGTTTTAAAATCAACATGTCACATTCTTTTATGCCAAAGAGTAGACACATCACCATTAGCTTTGGAAATGTTGGTCCATTTGATCAGTTTTCAGTGCAGAAAAAGGTTTGAATCGTTCAATACCAAAGACACACAACACATACAATGATTTGAAGAACAAAGAATACCAAAATGTATTCAAATATGTGTCAATAAGCAACAATACACAATGGAATGAAATAAGCTCAATATATTCAGTGGGAAACAACTTACAATAGCCTCTTGCAACAGAAATATTCGATTAGGGTTTTTGCAAGGATAGCTAACAATGAACAAAATGAAATCTATATATAGCAGTCTTAGTTTCGCAGACAATTTCGCTGTAAGCGAAATTGTGCTGTCGAAACTATAGTTTCGCCCGACCGAAACTGCAGTTTCGCCGGGTGAACTTTCAGCTGACTGTGAGCGAAACTACAGTTCGCTCACAGTTTCGCTAGACTACAAAAAGATAACCAAAACTAAACAACTTACAAACGAAATCTAACATTAATCCTATTACATAGAAATGTAAACACATACTAATCTAAGGTGAGTCCAACCTATACTTGATCTTCAATACTCCCTGCAGGTTGGATCTCACCGACTCTGCTAGTCTTGATATCTCTATTCAGCTCCAGCATCCCCTGCTCCTACACCTGATGTTTCTTCTTTAGTTCCTGCAGATTTCATTTAATGAGCTTCAGTACTTGATCCACCTTGGTTGCCTCCTGCTTCATCAGCTCCTTCGGGATGAGCACTCGCTTGTGCAAATTGTTTGATCAAATTCCGGATGTCCTTGTTCAGATCATCTTCAGCCCTTACCTTCTCTGCCAGCTCCTTCACTTCAGCCCTCACGCCTCTAACCTTGTTCTCCACAATCATGAACAGGCTTGCTTCCTTCCTTGTCTCCTCTCCTGCTCCTGGTTTTATATGGTTCTCACATAGAATGAGCAGGTCTTCATCCGAAAATCCAAAAAGCTCCATAGGGTCGAAGATTTGATATTCAATGTCACCCTTCACTCTAATCACCGCCTCCCCCGTCTGGTTATCATAAAACCATTTCTCAAATTCTTGAAGACGTGGAGGGGAAGGATCTGCCAATCTAACCCGATGAACTGTTTTTGGTGGCTTCACGCTAAGTACAATCTTGCCTTTACCAGTCACCCAATCTTTATCTTTCTTGGACCTCTTCCTCTCAGCTTTCATATATCCAAATGCTTCAAAGTTATCATTCAGTCCATTTTTAATCTCCTTTTCTAGCAACTTGGCTCTTTCACTTAGATCAGCTTGAAGCAGAGGCAAAGATGCCAACCTTCTTAAGTCCCACCTAGGCAAGGTCTTGAACGCCTTCCTTTTGTGTAAGTATGTAATCCCACCCCCTCCCCTCTTAATCATGAACATCTTGAGGCTGAGGTTATATTTCCAACTGACTATTCTCTTATTCGCCTCCTTCTTGCTCAACCCTTCCATATTTTGGAACAGGGGAGTCAGTTCTTCTGGTTCCTTTTCCTTTATAAACCAGTCATTTTTCTCCATCTTGATAATATCATTCTCATTTTCACCCTTTTGAATCACATATGTTAGGGGCCTTTCATCCACCTCATAGAACTCGAGCTCTAAATCATAATCGACTAGTTGCTCATCCTCAACCTCCTCATCCACCAATCCCCTTTCAATGGGTTGCTCAGAAGCTTCAACTTGTTTTCCCATTCTCTTTTCCCCAGTAAAATCACCTAGATTAATCCCCAAGTCAACAAATCCAGCCTCTATCACTTCTTCAACATGCTCAGTAGTCTCATCATAAGGTTCCTCAGTCCTCCTCTCAGATCTACCTGCGTCTTCTACAGCTGCACCAGATGTGCCCTCTCCTGCCCTGGATGAAGTACCCACATTCAGAAATGGGTACTTAGAAGCATCAGTCAGATCATCTAACTCATGTTGAGTTAGCTGATTGGGCAGGCCAGCAACAACTTTCAGATCATTCACCTCCTCCAATAATCTCTTGATCAGTTTATTTTGATCCACCAACATCCTTGTCATTCCTTCCAACATCTCATCCTTTTGTTTCTCCCTCAACTCTTGATTCATCAACTTAGTCTTGATCATACTTAGTTCGTTGGATAGAGAGGTGTTGAGGTTTTTGATCACATCCTCATCTAGACTTGCTCGTCTCTCAGTCTGTGGAGGCTCAGAAAAGGTTTGATGTTTCTGTTTTGTTCTCCTTGTTAACTCCCCAGTATCAGCCTTCTTCTTCGTTCTCTTTTCTTTCTCGGCACTCGCCTGAGATACCATTTGATTTACCTCATCTTCGAATACGTAATCCTTTTCTTTGGCGTATCTTTTCCTTTTCTTCATATCCTCAGACTGTTTTTGCCTATTTCCTTTGCACGTTTACTTTCAGACTCTATTACCCTTTGGATGTATGCCCAACGCTCTGGTGTATACATGTTCTCCCATAAATGTGTAATCTTTCTACTAAACTCATGCCTGATTGCACAACAATCGGTAAAGATGCATATATTCATTGACACCAGTCTCTTAACTTCTCCGTGCCTCGAAATGTTGGGAATTTGGGCGTCTATTATCATCTGAAGGAATCTGGGGTATAGCAGCCATTTGTCCTTTTTCAGCGCCATTACATTTTCAGCCATGCAATCAAAAATCAAACTTGCTATATTTGCTTTTTCCCCTCTACAGCAGATAACCATTGCTTTTGCCTAGTCTAGATTTAGCCTATCTGATCCACCTTTACGGTGATCTAAGCACATAATGAAAACATGAGATATGTATCTCCACTCCTTGGACAGAAAGGACTTTTTGATTTCCTTGCTGGTCCCGAAAGGAGGGCCCTCATATCCCATAGAAATAAATGCATCGAACACCTCCTGATCAGTCAGATCAACTTCTGCTCCAGTATCTTCTTCCAGCCTCAGTACTCTTGAAATAATGTCTTCAGTAATAGTTACCTCGTTATCCAGTACTTTGGCAACGATCCTCTCAGAGTCTCCCCGTGTATTGTACTCAGCAGTACGCCAGAAATCTCGTATATGTAAATCATAAATGGTGGGAGAGGGTGAGATAGCGTATGCGATTGGAGATCTCTGCAGCCACCTAATACAGTCTTTGAACCCGACTGCTTTAGGGTGAGAGTCGTCTAAAATGGCTGTAATGTTGTTCCTCTCGTCGAACTTAAAAGTCGCCATTTACAACTGTGAAACAAAACGGAACAAGTTAGTAGGTTATCGACAAGAAATAATAAAATAAATATACAGTTATTATATATATATATATATTATATATATATATATATCTATATCTATATATATATCTATATATTTTCTTTTTTTTTAATTAAAATATAGTTTCGCTATGACGAAACCATAGATTCGCCGAGATGTTTTAATTTCGACAAGGCATGGAGATAATTTCGACAGCCGAAACTAACAGTTTCGGCATGACAAAATGATAGATTCGACTGGCCGAAACAATAGTTTCGGCGCAGCGAAACCGAATTTCGTTGGGCGAAACTGTTAAGTTCGCTCGAACAGCATAACCACACAGTTTCGCTGAAATAAAGAGAACTTTCGTTTAGTTTCGCTGGACAATGTGTAGTTTCGCTGGACAATGTGTAGTTTCGCAGGATGAACTGCGACACTACCCAACCGTCACCATCAAATACAATCAATTAGTAACGAAATAAACCTAGAAAAACTACAGTCTTGAGTTCGAAACTCACTTCTGAGGAGAAATCAAGGGAATAACAGAACAAAATGATACGAATGTGAAGATTTGGAGATGAAAACCGTAATAACCAAAATAAAACCCTATTTTCGACGAAGATACAACGAAAATGACACGCTTAGTTTCGTAAGGGTATATAAATACCCGGTAGTTTCACTGAGGAATAATCACTTTCGTCGGTCACAGTTTCGCGTGAAAAGCATATTTTCGACCAGGCAAAACTCTAGCTTCGCTAAGCACAAATGAGCGAAAGACCTCGGGGCGAAAGTGTTAGCGAAGTTGCTGTTTCGTCCGACGAAACAACAATTTCTCCGAGCGAAACTATCTGCGAAATTGTAGTTTCGCATAAAACCCTAAAATTTAAGAAAAGAGGATTTTAACCAAATAAAATAAAGAAATAAAATAAGAAAAAAATAAAAATGAAAATAAAATTAAAAACAAAAAGAAAAATAGAAGTAAAATAAAATAAAATAAGAGAGGCTAAAATTCAAAGAAAAAGACTCCACACGTTCTCACCAGACATCATTTATTTTAGCTGAAAATAGAAAATATTTAGAGAAGAACGAGGAACTGAATGAATCTTCTGGATAGTCATAGTTTGGTGAGATTGCAGATATATTTGTCCTTTCTTAAGCCCATGCCTTCTACTTTTCGACAAGAAAATCGTAGCTGCTGTTATCATGTTATCGGTTAATTTAAAAGAAGACATAGAAAGACTCAGTCCCCACAGGCATTTGGCAAAGACACCTATCCTGTCCTCATGATATTTTGAATGGAAGACAACAACTGATTGGTTACCACTTTTGATGTACAAAACAAATCTCCCCTTTCTATTTTTTTTGAAGAAGCTAGATACAATGTAACAGCAGTTGACGAGAGTTCCAAGACAGTACTTACGTACAGGAGAGGAGATCATCAAGAGGTACCGATGAACACTCCAGGTCAGTACCACCGTACAGCAGAAGAGCTCTTCAAATTGTGTCGATGATAGCTCCAGGTCAGTACTATCGTATAGCAGAGGAGATCATCACGTTGTGCCGATGAGAGCTCCAGGTCAGTACTTCCGTACAACGAAGGAGATCATCATACCAGGTCAGTACTACCATACAGCAGAGGAGATAAGCACAAACAAAACACAGCAGTGCACAAAGAGGCTTCAAAAATGCAAATATGGATAAGCGTAAAGCTTCAGAGAACAGATGTGAATGTTTAGAAAGAGGAAGTGTACGACATGAGAAAATCAACACAGAAGTGCCTCATTCTCAATCCTTTTTGAACGAGGACCTGAATATTTATGAAGGCCAAGGATGTCAAGGGGATTAACAGAGTATTCAAGCCTCTTATATTTTTAGTTAAGCTACAGAAGTACTATCTACTTTGTTTTCGGGCTGAGCCTATCAAGCAAATCCCGACACGATATTGTTGACCTCCTTCAAATTGTTCCTTCATATTATTATAATTATATATTTTTTTAATGCTTTGATACCAATACTCTCCCAAAATTTCTGCAACGAATAGGGGAAGAATTTTTTTTTGAATGAAATAATGGCGAGGAGCGGTGGAGAAAATGAAAATAAAAGAAAATAGAAGAAAGAAAGAAAAGGAAACAGAAGAAAGAAATATGAACAAAATAAATAGGACAGAGTTTGAGGAAAGAAGGGTTTAAAAGGATATTAATCCCAGCATGGAAGTCCAATTCATAAAAACGAGGTTTGTCAAAGGTTTTTATGAAAAGATCAGCTTTTTGATTTTTTGTGTCAATGGGAATAATATTAATGAAACCCTTTTCCTGTGCGTCATGGATTGCATGAATCCGTGTGTCGATGTGTTTAGTTCGGGAATGATGAATTGGATTCTTGGCAATCCCGATAGTTGCTTCGTTGTCACAGAACAACGGGGTATGAAGAAAGTTGATCCCATAATCCATCATCTGGTGTTGAATCCATAGCACTTGGGAACAACAACTAGAGGCAGCAATATATTCTGCTTCTCCTGTTGAGAGAGAGATAGTGGTCTGTTTCTTGCTTTGCCAAGAAACAAGACAATTGCCCAAGTATTGACAACCTCCAGTAACTGACTTTCTGTTTAACCTGCAGCCATTGGAATCACTGTCAGAGTAAGCATGTAAATCAAAATTCCCACCATAAGGATACCAAAGTCCTAAACGAGAAGATCTCTTTAGATAACGAAAAATTCGTTTGACGGCCTTTTCATGGGACTCTTTAGGAGCTGACTGGTATCGAGCACAATATCCTACAGCAAAGGCGATGTCAGGACGACTTGCTGTAAGATACATAAGAGAGCCACTCATGGATCTGTAGAGATGAGGATCAATTGGTTTCCCATTCTCATCAGGAGTGAGACATGTTTGAGCAGTGAAGGGAGTCATCTCAGAAGAAGCATCATCCATTTTAAATTTCTTCAACATTTCTTTAATATACTTTTCTTGATGAATGAGAATCCCCCTGGCTTTTGTTTGACTTGCAACCCGAGGAAAAAGCACATCTCTCCCATCATGCTCATTTCAAATCGGCTTCGCATAACCTACTCAAACTCCCGACATAATTGTGGATTGGTGGAGCCAAAAATAATGTCATCGACGTAGACTTGCACGACCAGCATCTCACCATCTACATCTTTTTTGAATAACGTCATGTCGATGGTGCCTCGAGAAAAAACATTGCTTAAAAGATACTGTGTTAATGTCTCATACCAGATTCGAGGTGCCCGATGAAGACCGTAAAGAGACTTATCCAGCTTGTATACTTTGTCAGGAAAGTCTGGATCCTCAAAGCCTGGTGGTTGACACACATATATCTCTTCATCAATGTCGCCATAGAGGAATGCACATTTCACATCCATCTGATAGACTTTAAATTGCTTGTGAGCAGCATGCGCCAAAAATATTCTGATAGCTTCTAGACGGGCGACAGGCGCAAAACTTCGGTGTAGTCAATCCCTTTTTCTTGAGCAAAGCCTTGGACCACTAGTCTGGATTTGTTTCTTAACACGATGCCCTGGTCATCAGGTTTGTTCTTAAACACCCATTTTATTCCAATGGGGTACTTGTTTGGTGGAAGATCGACCAGAGTCCACACCTTGAGTTTTCGAAACTGTTGCAATTCTAATTGCATTGACTCAACCCAGCAAGGATCCTGGAGAGTCGCATGAACGTTTTTAGGAACGATTTGAGATATAAAACAAGAGAATAGGCAGACATTAATCAAACCAGATTGACTCCGCGTCCGAACTCCATCAGTGATAGATCCAATTATGTTATCATACGGATGATCTTTCAAGGCTTTGAAATCGGCAGACATGGGTGGGATGTGAGTGGGTGATTAGTTAAGAGATGAAGAAGATGGTGAGGTAGAGAGAATTGGGGAAATGGGACAAGTTGGTTGGGATGTGGTATATAAAGGTGATGATTGAATTGATGTTGACATTGGTGGAGGTGGAAGATCAAATGAGGATGAAGAAGATGCAATATCAACTTATGTAGCCTCATTTGCTGGTGAGATAGGAGGGACAAGAGGTTCGACTGGTAATGGAGTGGGAGGGATAATGTTTGTTGAAGCATTAGAGATAGACGCATCATCATCGAAAACTGGAAGATTAAATGATTTAAACACCGTATCAGAGTTAAAGAACCAAGCTGGTTTTGAAGGAACATCAGAGGAATTAGATTCCTGCCAATCGACATAAAATGACTCTTAAACGATACGTGTTCTCTTGTTATATACCAGATAAGCCTTTTGTGAAGAAGAATATCCTATAAAATAACACTCATTAGACACGACACCAAATTTTGTCTTCTGAGCTCGGGTGTACAATAAGGTGCTCGAGCAACCGAATGGTCGAAAGAAGTCGATCACGGGCTTTCTCTTGTGAAATAATTCATATGGAGTCTTCATCTTAGACTATCAACACCCTGTTGAGAACATATGAAGCACAATTCACCGCCTCGGCCCAAAAGATGATGGGAAAGGGGGATTCTATTAGCATTGTACGTGCAGCTTCAATTAGGGTGTGATTCTTTCGTTCAGCCACACCATTCTGTTGAGGGGTCCTCGCAACACTGTGTTGTCTTAATATTCCTTTGGCAGCACAAAAAGAATCAAATATCTGATTTCTGAATTCAGTGCGTTGTCACTTCGGATCGCCATTACCTTCCTCTTGCTTATCGTTTCAATCAAAAGAATTAACTTTTTCAGCTCTTCAGTAGCTTCTCCTTTGTGAGCAAGAAATCTCACCTATGAATATCTAGAATAATCATTTGTAATTGTAGGATTCTATATGCCCAAGACACGTTGAATATTGATGCGGTTAGTACATTATGATCCAAGTCGGGTTATACCCAATAACAAGCGTAGCAAACACCAATTAATATTTAATTGATGATATGATCATGCAATTAAATATTTACACCAATTTAGAAAA
>BJCO01750292.1:0-21157 GCA_018326465.1 Flaveria floridana | reverse complement strand
TACTTTGTCAGGAAAGTCTGGATCCTCAAAGCCTGGTGGTTGACACACATATATCTCTTCATCAATGTCGTCATAGAGAAATGCACATTTGACATCCATCTGATAGACATTAAATTGCTTGTGAGCAGCATGCGCCAAAAATATTCTAATAGCTTCTAGACGGCGACAGGTGCAAAAACTTTGGTGTAGTCAATCCCTTCTTCTTGAGAAAAGCCTTGGACCACTAGTCTGGATTTGTTTCTCACCACTATGCCCCGGTCATCAGGTTTGTTCTTAAACACCCATTTCGTTCCAATGGTTCACTTGTTTGGTGGAAGATCGACCAGAGTCCATACCTTGAGTTTTCTAAACTGTAGATGATGAATCCTTTGAATTCATGTCAAGAAGATATGTATCATGCTTTCTTGGAGCCCGCATGAGTACCATATTATCTGGAATATCAATCTCAAATTTCAAAAAGAGACATTCATTGGACTTGAATAAGACCGGAATGCTTTTATCAAAAATCTGAGAGATGCTCAACAGATTGAATGCAATCTCAGGTACGAAGTTGATTTTCTCCAAGGTAAGTGAGCCATTGGAAACTTTGCCTTGACCTATCATTTTTCCTCCTTTCTTGTCTCCGGCGAAAGCAACGTAACCACCATTGATTATCCGGTAGTTAGTCAATAAATCTTTAAGCCCTGTCATATGTCTGGAGCATCCACTATCAACATGCCATATGCTATTTACAACTTTAGTGGATGACTCCTGCAAGAATATCAAAGAAAGAATTAACCAGGTGAAACAGGAACCCAAGCTTGAATGATTTTAGTTTTAGGTGAAAGAGATTTCTTACAAAAGAACTTATTAACTAATTGATTTAATCTATTCCCAAAAGAACTTCTATTAACATGTCTATGATGAAGGTGGGGACAGTGCTTAACAACATGATCATCTTTACCACATTGAAAACAGTGTGGTTTTAATCTAGGTTCATTATGTAATGAGGTAGGAAATTTATCAATGCACATTTCCTCATCACCCATCATCACTGTATGTCTCATACATGTTAATAGAGCCGTCTTTATTTGAAAAAGAATGATTATGTACTAAAGAAGATGAGATGTCATCTGAGAGACATGTGGTACTAGTACCACTAGTACTTGCCTCAGATGAAAATATAATCCTGTCATTAAACACATAAATTTTAGCAGGGGTAAAAGATGGAATGGGGTGAGAAAAGAATTTTTCAAAAGAGTTAATTTTAATTTCCTCATCACTTTTCATAGTAAAATCAGACACAAGATCAACATAATCAATAGATGTACCAACATCACAATCCACAGCATTTAACGAGCAAAAGAAACATCACCAGAACATAACGAAATAGAGACTTTTACAGCATTACTAGAGACAAAAACAGAATTTAAACTAGAGTTAAGATCTAAAATAGAATGCTGAGGTTCAGGTGTACTAAGGCTAGAGCATCCAAGCCCTCTAGTCGGTCCATAATCGTAGTCCTCATGAACATGCATAGGATTCATACCTTCTAAACCTGCAGACATAATGTTAGTATCTATTTGGATCAAGTCATTAGAAGGGTGGGGAACGGGCATTGGTGAATAACAGTAAGTAGTAGAAGTAGGATAATCCTTAGCATTTTCTTAGGCCAAACCTGTTTTAATCCTAGCCCCCCGTTGAGATTTACATAAATCATCATGTTTCATTCCCGATATGGTCCATTTCTCAAGTTTTGACTGAAGCTTGCTTGTTTCAAACTCAGCAAGAGCAACCCTTTCAGTTAAACTATTAGCCTCAAGATTTCTTTCCAAAACAATTCTTTTTAGATGATCATTTTCTTTTAGGGCCTAATTTAACTTAACAAAATATTTTGACTCATTTGTTTTAAGCTCCTCGTTCATTCATTTCAAATCTTTTTCATTATCGATCAATAAATGATTTGCCTTATAAACCTAAAATAGTCTGATTTTGCAAGCAGATGAACACATATCTTGAATTACCTCATAAGGAAGCCCCATTACCTTGTTTTCCTCAATAATGGTAGCAGCATCATCATCATCCTTTCCTAGCTTTGTGGTTTGAGTTCCTTGCTTCCCGCATTCCTTCTGATTTTCTTCCTTCAACCTCTCCTTCTCTTTCAACTCTACAACCTCTTCAGTTCTATCCTTAAACTCCTTGAAAGGATCAAAATCTTCCTCACAGTTCATCTTCATCTCTTCTGCCTCAATCCAGCCACTAGCGCTTGATTAACCTCTTCTCTTGTCTCTTCTACTTCTACGCTCCAATCAAAGTTAGAGATCAATGTGGTTTCTTTCTTGTGACTCGTCTCCTCTTTACCCCCACTAGCAGTCAATCATGGAATTCCTGAATTATTAGGATCAGTGACAATTGGCAATGGACATTCGCGTTTGAAGTGTCCCAATTGCTTGCAATTAAAGCATCTCAGCTTGGACTTATCAAAACCCAGTTTGGAGTTAGAACTTTGACCTCCAAAATTCTTTCTACCAGTTCACTCCATAAATCTTCAGGCTCTAACTGTCAACATCGCTATTTGCCATTGAATATCAGTCTCTTTGAGATCATCGGGATCCACCTGATACATATCCTCCATTGTCATTCCTTTACCTTTCAAATCTCCATCTACTAATGCTTCATAACTCTGAACAAACATCCCAAAAAGAGCCATTGTCTTAGCTGGAACAGAAGTTTCAACAGTTGCTTTCAAGTTCCCTTGCTCTCTCCCCGTGTTACCACAACCTCCAGAGTAATCACATGAGTTTACTCCTCCTTGACGAGATGCCTGCATTGGATAGCTTGTAGCGGAAGACAGTAATGCAGCATTCTGAGAATAACCAGATGTAGGCATCATTAACTGATTAAACTCCCTCCTTTTCAAATTTAAGTCAAAGGATTTCAGCTTGTTAATCACGTCCATCAGCTTATAGTCAGTAAAGTTTCTTTCTTGTTTTAGCATTCTCACTTGTAAACTCCACTGAGGTGGAAGAGAGTCTAGGAGCTTATTCACTTGCTCATGATTTCCCAACTGATCATCATACTTCTTTAAAGTACTTGAAACGAACAAAACTAGATTAGTAATGTTAGTAAGGTCTTCATTCTGGTGTCTTACAAATAAATTGAACTCCTTTTGAGCTTGGGCTTTCTTGTCTTTCCTGAGATCATCATTTCCGTCATAGAACTCACACAAGGCTTCATATAAGGAATTTTCATCTTCGTATTTAGCAAATCGATTGTAAATATCGGGTGCAAGACATAATGTCAAAGCTCCGAAAGCTTTCTGGTCTCGATCAATCAGCTTTGATCATTTTCGGTGAATGTGGAAGAGTCCGTGTTTGGAGATACCGTGCCACCGACAGTAACCGTTGGCTTGTGCGGGCCAATGATGATTAAATCCCATTGATTATGATCGGTGTAAAAGAAGAAGGCCTTAAGACATCTCTTCCAGTCTTCAAAATTATCCCCATTAATGAGTCTTGGAGGTCTATTGGGAGCAACACTCTCTAAATCAGCAAGAGTGAGAGAAGTCATCTTTGACATGATAATTTCACAGAAGAAAAGGTAATTTCATAGAAAAACTATAATTTCGCTGAGATAGTTTCGCAGAAGCTAGTTTCGCCCGGACGAAGATACAGGGACGAAGATACTTTCGCTGACAATTCGACAGCAATTTCGCTAACCAGAAGCAGTCAAATGCTTAGTTTCGCTATGAGTTTCGCAGGAAAGAAGCTTGAACTTTCGTTCAAAGTACTTTCGGCAGCAATTTCACTAGAAAGTCACACGAGCACAAATGAACTTTCGTTCAAAAACCCTAGTTTCACAGAAAATAGCAGAAGTGAAAAACAGTAGTTTCGCTGAAAGAGAAACTGTAGTTTCGTAGCAAGAACAGGTAGTTTCGCTGGAAGAACCAGAAAACCCTTTAAACCCCAAAAACAATCTGAAATCACCCAAATCTCAATGTATTTGAGATGTGATGATTCACGAATCTTCTCCAATCAAAGACAAGTAGAATTCAATCAACTTCCATTTCAAATACACTATATTTTTATATAGAAATGAAGAAATAGTTATGTTGAACAAAAATAACCAAAAACCTTAAACAATCAAGAGCACTAAGGCTCTGATACCATTTTATAGATCCATTTGATTGGTTTTTAGTGCAGAAGATGGTTTGAATCGTTCAACACCAAAGACACATAACACAAACAATGATTTGAAGAACAAAAGAAGACCAAAATGTATTCAAATATGTTTCAATAAGCAACAATACACAATGGAATGAACTAAGCTCAATATATTCAATAAGAAACAACTTACAATAGCCTCTTGTAACAGAAATATTCGATTAGGGTTTTGCAAGGATGCCCAACAATGAACAAAATGAAATCTATATATAGCAGATGTAGTTTCGCAGATAGTTTCGCTGGAAGCGAAACTATGCGGCCGAAACTATAGTTTCACCCGACTGAAACTGCAGTATTCGCCGGGAGAACTTACAACTGATTGTGAGCGAAACTACAGTTTCGCTCACAGTTTCGCTAGACTACAAAATAGAATAAACAAACTAAACAACTTACAAAAGTAATCTAACATAAGCCCTATTACATTGAAAGATAAACGAATACTAATCTAAGGTGAGTCCAGCCTATACTTGATCTTCAATAGTTTTCTATCCTGACTATATCAGTATCTAAATCTACTATAAGCACATAATTCAAATAGCGCACACACATAACTCTAATTAACTTCGAAAAAGAAATACCTAATGACACGTAGCTACTCGGGCTGGCATCCCTTTCCTTCGGTCCCTTTCTCAGTTTAAGATTAGGTTTTTAAAAATATTTTACCCAATTCACTTAAACTTTGGCTATGATACCAACTTGTAAGGCCCCATTACTGGGCACCTCATAGTTGGACAATCATCGCATCATTTCATATATAATATATAATTCATAAAATAAGGAGCGGAAATAAGATATCAAAAACCACTCATTTCATTGAAAAATATTGTTGTTAAGCAATACAATATTGTTAAATTCTCATTCATTTGTATTATAAAACAACAATATTATTATGTGTGAATGGATGCCAGTCTTGCCCTCCTGAGTAGCCTCCACGTCTTCCATCCTCAGCAACATTACCTGCCAATTAAAAAGTGCATAAAAGTCAGCGTTGCTGAGTGAGTTCTAGTTTTAAAGTATTAAAATACTTAATACGGCCTAAAAATACTTTCTTTACTTTCGTCCTTAAGTATTCATCACTCATGCAACAAGACATAACCTTATCCTTTATTCCTTATCTCACTTATTCGTTCGTTTCGTACTTTATCATTATCTTTTGTTAACGTTCATTTCGTACTTTATCACTATCTTTCGTTAACGTTTGTTTCTTACTTTATCACTTCGTTCGTTTTGTACTTTCTCCTTTCGCTTGTTTCGTACTGATTCTAGATCCTATTAAGCTTTTCCCCCCATCGTAGCCCGAAGCTACCATTCTAGGCACAAAGCCTCATTACTAATTGGCATAAAGCCCATGGCCCTAAGCCACTATTACGGGCACAAAGCCTCATAAATAATTGGCACAAAGCCCATGGCCCGAAGCCACTATTCCGGGCACAAAGTCTCATCAATAATAGGCACAAAGCCCGTGGCCCGAAGCCACCATTCCGGGCACAAAGCCTCATCATATCCGGGGTCGAATGACAAGGATCCTATTTTGTACTATGGATCAGTCACCAAGACTGATCCCCTATGTGTGAACCCTCATGGGTTAGCCAAAATTGCGCGCTATAAAACACACAGTTGAGCTGACAACCCTTATGAGTTGTGTTCCTCCTTTCATTCTGCTTGCAAGCCTTTTCTTTCTTTCATTTCGTTTCACTTCCGGGGTCGAATGACAAGGATCTTATTTTGTACTATGGATCAGTCACCAAGACTGATCCCCTGTGTGTGAACCCTCATGGGTTAGCCAAAATCGCGCGCTATAAAACACACAGTTGAGCTGACAACCCTCATGAGTTGTGTTCCTCCTTTCATTCTGCTTGCAAGCCTTTTGTTTCTTTCATTTCGTTTCACTTTTCCTCCTTGTTATCTTTCACTTTGTTACGTTATACTTTACCTTCATTCATTCATTCATCATACTACGTAAAGTCATAACATAATACTTAACGTATATTATAATATAATATATATATATACGTTTTGAGAATCATTAAAAGATAACACTTTATACATCCATGCGCATCATACATTCATCATAACATCATGCATATTCTATTCATAGGCCTTTACATATTTGTGCTTTAAATAGGCCAAAACAATCCATAAGTCAAACTACGGTCAAACCATAAAATTTTGGTTTTCCCAAACGTTCAGAAAATTTTCTAAGTGTTTGGGAGCATGGACACTATTTAGGCGCATGAGGACTGTCTGTGCGTTTCTCCACTATGCAGGCGCATGAGCCTACACTTAACTGTTGCAACACTTAGGAGCATGAGCCCTTGGGCGCATGGGCACTATTTAGGCGCATCACCCTATACTTGGGCATTTCTTTCAAAACTTAGGCGTATGAACTACTGTTCAGGCGCATTAGCTAACACTTAGACATTTCTAAGGCATTTCTAGGCGCATGGATTACTGTTTGGGCGCATCATCATACACTTAACTTTCTAAGGCATATTTTCAGGCGCATGGGCCCTGTTTGGGCGCATGACCACCAACTTATACAATTTTAATGTATTTCTCAATATCCTTTTAAGCCTTAACTTAGTATGCACAACCATAAAACATCAACATATAAGCATATATACATACGGTCACGCATACAAAAGTTTTAAAAATGTTTTACATGCATTTTTCAGCCCTAAAATCTTTGAAAACAAGAAAAATATGGGGTCTAGAAACTCACCTAAGATACTTCCAAGCTTAACTCCTTCGACTTGAACCTTTCAGAAGTTTCTAACACCTAAACATGTCTAAAAACGCATACCCGAGCACATATAAACACATAAGAATATGTAGAAACTGGTTTCATGGTCAAAAATCCATAAAAACCAAACTAATTATACTAAATTTAACTTACCTTAACTAAATTTGGCTGCTCTCTCTCTCTTTCTCGAACCGAAGATCTTCTGCTTTCTCTCTCTAAAATGTTGAGCAGTTGAGAAATGCAGAAGATGTGGGCAGCCATGCCCACTTTAAACATAATAAGAATAATATTTTGTCCTTTTTGCACTTTTAGCACCTCTACTTTTATTCATTTTACTTTCTCTCAAGATACTTTTCTTTTTTTTCCTTTCACTTATTTCTTTTTCTTTCTTTCCTTTTTAACTGACAAAATTTCCGGGTGTTATATGAAGCCCATACAAAGCTTTATCCAGTTTACACACATAGTTGGGGTGCTGTGGGCCTTGAAATTCAGGTGGCTGACACACATAGATTTCTCTGTTGATATCCCCATATAGAAATACACATTTGATATCAAGTTGATAGACTGTGAAGTTCTTGGATGCTGTAAAAGCTAAGAAGATTCTCATAGCCTCAAGTCTTGCAATGGGTGCAAAGACATTAGTGTAATCTATGCCTTCCTCTTATGTGTATTCTTGAACAACAAGTTTGGCCTTGTTCTTTATGATCAAACCTCTATCATCTCTTTTATTCCTAAACACACACTTCATGCTAATAGGGACTTGATCAGGTGGCAATGGACATAAGTTCCCCACCTTTTATCTCTTGAATTAAAGCAATTCCTCTTGCTTTGCTTCAACCCAATTGTTGTTCTTGAGAGATTCTTCCACCTTTTTAGGTTTCAATTGAGATAGAAAGCATGAGTACAAGCAGACATTCCCATTATGGGTCTGACTTCTTGTTCTAGCGTCTTCTAAGACATCCCAATGATGTTTTTAGCTGGATGGTTGTTGTGAATCCTGAGTCTTGGAATTACATGTACTTGCATAGATGATCCAAGTTTGAAAAGTTATGCTCAGGATTATGAAGATTGGTTCTAACTAATGTCTCACACTCATTCAATGAGGACTGATTGAATGAATGAGTGATAACATCAATGGTGTTTTACTATGAAGTAGTATTAACAGTTACCTGTTTCTCAAGATTACTATCTTCATCAGCTTGGTGTTGAGAGTTTGAGTTGTTAGCTGATGAACTCTGAGGCTCAACTAACTAACAACTTGTTGAAGCTCCACTGTTTCCTGTGAAGTTCAAGCTGTAAGGTTTATATAACGGCTGATGCAACCAAAGCAACCAAAGGCTTCCTGCATGCGTGCACTAAAGTACCATGTAGATGATGCTCTGGAAGTTTTATACTTAGAACAATAATTATTCTAAGTATAAAATCTTCCGAAGCCAAAGTTACTCTGGAATCTTTATACTCTGCACAAGAATTCTTTTAAGTATAAAGACTTCCGAAGCCAAAGACCAAATCATTCGAAGCCAAAGATGAAGTCTTCCGTTGCTTAAAAGATAAAGTCTTCAAAGCCAAATGAAGTGAAGATTGATTTCATCCGAAGACTTAGAAGAACATGCTTTTCTCTGATGTACTTTTGTATAAAGCTGACCCACTTCCACTGCAACTCTTAAGACTCACCAACTTGCATGAGTTGGTGAAAAGATCCATACTTTTACAGCTGTATATTGAGGTCTTGGTCTGTAACTTTCTACTTTATGTACTTTTATCCTTGTAAGGCCCCATTCCTGGGACGCTCATAGCTGGTCAATCATCACACTTAAAACATATAATTTTTATTAACTTTACTAAAATCATGCAGCGGAAACACTTTAAACAAACATTTCTTTCCCCTTAAATAAACACTTTTGCAAAATAATACATCGCCCATTACAAAATATCGTTCATTCGTATTACAATGCAAATACGGTAAAAAAAGAAATCCATCCAAAAAGAGCCGAGTAGCCGCCCCGTGCCATCCTCAGTAACATTACCTGCCTACTAGAAACACATAAAAAGTCAGCGTTGCTGAGTGAGTTCTAGTTTTATAAAACATTATATTACCTTTCATTCGTTAAAACCATTTCTTTTACTATCGCACGTGGTCACACATCATACGTACATCAAGGTAATAGTTATTATCTTCATCATCGTTCGTTTCGTACATATCGCACGTTTCACACATTTCGTACTTATCGCACTTTTCGTATATTTGTTATCTTTCACTTCTATCTAGGTCCTGTCATGTACTTAACCCCCTCTTGAGCACAAAGCTATATCATCTAGGGTTAAGTGACAAGGACCCCATATCACACGTATGGAGTAGTCACATAGACTAACTCCCCCTGTGCGTGTGAACTTTTATGGGTTAGCCAAAATCGCATGCTACATAACACACAGTAATTAAAATCGCACGTATTGGAGCAGTCACCAAGACTAGCTCTTAGTGTGTGTATGAACCCTTATGAGTTAGCCAAAATCGTACGCTGTAAACACACAGTTGAGCTAACAACTCTCAATGAGTTATGAACCTCCTTTCATTTGCTTGCAAGAATTTTCATTCGTTCATTATGTTCCAATTTCATTATCTTAAATCTTTCACTTCATTAAGATAATACTTTACGTTCATTATCATCATCACACCACATAAAGTCACATCATCATACGTAATAAGGAGCATATCATACAATCATACATAATCATCATCAATCACACATCATCATTAGGCATAGGCATCAATCATACATCATACATACCTAACATATCATCTATGACCTCGAAAGCCAACTTATAGGAACCCCCGGGAACCTCCAAAGTCAAAGCTTACCTCTACACATCTCCCCTAAAGTCAGAAGGTTAAACTATGTTCTCTCGGGTACCCGAGCCCTATTGAGGCGTATGGACACCCTTCAGTCGCATGGCCTCCCAGGCGACTGAACACTTAGGCGAATGAACATCAGGCGATTGGACCCTATGCGAATGGACACTAATGCGGATGAACCTCAGTCGCATGACCCCCATGCGAATGACCTTCAGTCGCACGACTCACATGCGTATGGACCTTAGTCGCATGACTCACATGCGTATGGACCTCAGTCGCACGACTCGTGTGCCTATGGACCTCAGTTTCATTCCTTTCGATTGCATGACCTCTAGTTGCATAGCCCTAGCTGTGTGCAGAATTCAGTTCATCCCGAACTCAATCTTGCATTTTCGGCCTCCAAGCCCTCCCAAACATGTTTTAAGCTTGATTCAACCATCCTAAACCTTAGAAACACATACCACAACACCTTTTAAGCACACACAAGCTTGAAATCAAAACCCATTCGAATCACACACAAACACCAACACACGGGTTCAACACACACACTTCAAAAACGGGTTTTACTATGTGTTACAGCCCCAAATCAGTTGAAAACATGTAAAAGAGGGGTCCTAGAACTCACATTAACAGCCCCTTCGAGTAGAGCTTCCTACAAACCCGCTTTACTTCCACTTTTGCACTTGATTTTCAAGAAACTCCAAGCTTTTGGCTCTTCTCCCTTCTCCCCCTCTTTATAGCCGATTGAAATAGGTGTGGGAGGGGAGAATGGGTTGCCATTCCCTATTTACACCCACTCTTCCAAACTCTTACCCTTTTTGGCAAGATTGGTCCCTCCACTTGGACCTTATTTCTTTTCTTTCTTTTTATTCTTTCTTTGGCTTTAAAGGAAAATAACCGGGTGTTACAAGTCCACCCCCCTTATATAGGTTTCGTCCCCGAAACATGTTATTCCTTGAACAAACATGGGTAATGCCGTCTCATCTCTTCTTCAGTCTCCCATGTATACTCAGATCCCTTTCTGTGCTTTCACTGTACGCACACAAGTTGGACTACTTTATTCCTCAATCTCTTCTCTTTACGGTCATTTATTGCAACTGGTTGCTCCATATAATTGAGCCATTCATTTAACTCAATATCTTCCAGTGGAATAATCATATCCTCGTCTGCTAAACACTTTCTCAAATGAGATACATGGAATGTCGACTGAATTCCACTTAGCTCCCCTGGTAACTCCAATCTATAGGCCACCTATCCTACTCGAGCAATGATTCGGAAAGGCCCTATGTATCTTGGGCTCAACTTGCCCTGCTTTCTGAACTGAGTGATACCCTTCCAAGGTGAGACTTTCAACATAACTCTATCACCCACCTGGAACTCAATCGGTCTACATCATTTATCAGCGTACGACTTCTGTCTGTCTTTAGCTACCTTCATGAAGGCATTGATTCTTTCTAGCTTCTCAGTCGTAGCCTCGACCACTTCGATGCTCCCTAACTCTTTATGGCTGATATCACCCCAACAAACAGGCGTTCTACATCTCCTACCGTATAGCATCTCATAAGGAGGCATGCCAATACTGGCATGATAACTGTTGTTACATGAGAACTCAGCTAACGGTAAGTGGTCATCCCAACTCCGTCCAGACTCGATGACGCATGCCTGAAGCATATCTTCCAGTGTCTGAATCATCCTTTCTGACTGACCATCCGTCTGAGGATGATAAGCCGTGCTGATATGTAACCTCGTCCCCATTGCATCGTGGAATTTCTTTCAAAATTTAGATGTAAACCAGGTGTTACGATCGGACACAATTGACACCGACACACCATGTCGATTTACGATCTTTTTAATGAACATATCCGCCAACCTCTCAGATGAATAGGTCTCGCGAATCGGTAGGAAGTGATCACTCTTTGTCAAAAGATCAATAATCATCCATATAGCACCATACCCTTTCATGGTACGCAGCAGCTTCGTAATAAAATCCATGGTGATATGCTCCTACTTCCACTCTTGTATATCCAACAGTTGAATCTTCCTATACGGCATTTGGTGCTCGGCCTACACTTGTAAACAAGTAAGGCATTTACTCACATACTCCACCACATCACGCTTCATTCCCGGCCACCAATAGTCTTTCTTCATGTCTTGATACATCTTTGTAGCACCGGGATGAATAGTGTATCGATTCTTATGAGCTTCATCCATAATTTTCATGCGTAGATCCCCAAACCAAGGAATCCACATCCGCCCGAATCAGGTTTTAACACCGAGTGTGTTTTCACCCAATTCCGCAACCAGACCTCTTTTCCTTTCAGAGTTAAGATGATCTTCTTTCAATGCCTCATCTTGAAACTCTTTGACTTGCTTCAGCACATCAGAGGTCATAATCAGCTGGTACGCTTTCACCCGAATTGGCTCGGGTCTTTTCTTTCGGCTAAGGGCATCCGCCACCACGTTGGCTTTGCCCGGATGATAGTGGATCTCACAATCATAATCTTTTATTAGCTCCAACCATCTTCTTTACCTCATATTCAAATATTTTTGCTCGAAGAAGTACTTCAATCTCTTATGGTCAGTGAATATGGTGCACTTCGTCCCATACAGCTAGCTCCAAATCATGAGTGGGATAGTTAACCTCATGAACCTTCAATTGTCAGGATGCGTAAGCTATAACCTTCCCTCTTTGCATTAACACACACCCCAAACCCGAGTAGGAAGCATCAGAATAAACCACCAGATCTTCACTTCCATCAGGTAATGACAATACAGGAGCTTGAGTCAACCTCGCGTTTAACTCCTCAAACGCCTTCTCTTGAGCTTGACCCCATACAAACTTCACATCCTTGCGGGTCAACTTAGTCAGTGGAGAAGATATCTTAGAGAAGTCTTGAATAAACCTTCGGTAGTAGCCCGCCAAACCTAAGAAACTACGGATCTCGGATGGCGTCTTTGGAGACTTCCATTGCATCACCGCCTCCATCTTTGCCGGATCCATCATAATTCCCTCCAGATTCACCACATGACCCAAGAATTGAACTTCGCGCAACCAGAACACGCATTTGGAGAACTTGGCATACAACTTCTCCCTTCTCAATGTCTTCAACACCTCTCAAATATGACCGGCATGCTCTATCTCGCTCTTCGAATAAATCAAGATATCATCAATAAAAACAATCATGATTTATCTAACATCGGACGACACACTCGGTTCATCAAGTCCATAAAAGCAGCTGGCGCGTTGGTCAAACCAAAAGACATAACGAGGAACTCATAATGACCACAACGTGTGCGAAAAGCTGTTTTAGGAATATCCTGCTCTTTCACCTTTAGCTGATGGTAGCCACATCGAATATCTATCCTTGAAAACCAACTGACACCTTGAAGCTGGTCAAACAAATCATCAATCCTTAGCAACGGGTACCGATTCTTCACCGTCAACTTGTTCAGCTCACGGAAGTCTATACACATCCTCATGCTACCGTCTTTCTTCTTCACGAACAAGACTGGAGCACCCCAAGGAGAGATATTCGGTCTAATGAATCCCTTATCGAGCAACTCTTGCAATTGCTCCATCAACTCTTTCATCTCAGTCAGAGCCAACCGATACGGTGCCTTGGCAACAGGTTGGGCACCTTGTATCAAATCAATCTGAAACTCGATCTCTCGGTCAGGTGGCACTCCTGGTAGATCTTCTGGGAATGCGTCTGGATAATCACACATAACCAGTACATCAAGTAGTTCTGGTGTTGGTGTATCCACATCCTTCACGTAGGCCAAGTAGGCACTACACCCCTGATTCATGCACTTTCCGACCACCGCCATCGAAATCACCTTTGGAATAGTCGTAACTCGATCACCTTAAACCATCACCAAATTCCCGTCAGGTGCTGTTAATCTAATCATCTTCTTGCGACGTATAATTCTGCCAACCAATCCATTCCAAGGACTACATCGAAACTGCCTAAGGTCATCAAGAAAGGTCTAACTGGAAACTTATGACCTTCTAATTCAATGTCGCAGCCTTCTATCACCTCAGAAATCCTGGTAGACTTACCTATGGTAGTTTCTGCATCGAAGGGCTCATCAATACTTCTACTTCTAACAGGCAGCTTAGCACAAAAGGTAGCAAAAATGAAACTCCTACTAGCTCCAGAATCAAATAATACAGATGCAAGAGTTTGGTTTACTAGAAACGCACCTGACACCACATCAGGGTCCGTTCTAGCCTCCTCCCGAGTCATCGTGAATGCTCGGGTGCTTGCCCTCTGCCCTTCTCCTCTAGCCTTCTTCGCTCCCGAACTTTCAGCCCTTGGCTTCTTGCAATCCCTGCTCAGATGACCATTTTCCCCATAGTTATAACACCTTATAACTCCACAATCTCTCGCCATATGACCAGGCTTCCCACACTTGAAACAGATATTTGATCCTCGTTTGCATTCTCCCGAATGCTCCTTCCTGCATTTACCACATCTTTTTGACCCTGCACCAGACATGATCACACGGCGGTCATCCACCCGTGCACTCTTGTTACTCGTCGAGGCACCACCCCGATCAAACTTTTTCCCAACCCAATTCCGGTATCCTCCACTCTTCTTTCTAGCTTCAGACACTACCACCATTCGTTCATCAAAGAACCTTCCCGCCAAATCAACCACCGACCTAAACGTGCTCGGTCGGGTAGCGATCATGTGCCTACAGACATCCGCCGGCAAGCCCTGAATATACTTCTTGATCTTCCGTGACAGAGGCGTCACTTGATCCGGCACCAGCCGTGCCATTTCATTGAACTTGGTGGTGTATTGTTGGTGTGTCATTGTTCCCGCCTCCAGCTACAGGAATTCCCTTTCCACCTTGTCTATCTCCGGTAAGGACAGAACTCCTCAATTACCAGCTTCTTCAACTCAGACCACCTCATTCTCCCAATTGCCTGACTACCCTCGGCTTGGACATTATTTTCCCACTAATATAGAGCCGAGTCCACAAACGAGTCGGCAGCAAATTTCACCTTCTGGTCTTCTCGGCATTTGCTGATATTTAGAACAGCTTCCATTTCCCTCACCCATCGGTGAGCAGCAGTAGCAGTGCCATTACCATCAAAGGTAGGGGGCTTGCACCTTTGAAATGCCCCGTAGTTACAACCTCGTACCGTCTCCTGCACGGGCTCTTCTTCCTCCTCCTCATCATTGGAGAGAACCGTCTCAGTTTCCGGTTACTCCTGTCCTCTCGATGGTCTGTTCCTCTCTTTCCGTTCTCCTTCCCGTACAGCCTTTATCACTTCGGTCACCATAGATGGTAAGATCGTGTGCATGACCTGGTGCACCTCTTCAACAACAGCCTCCTTCACTGAGGCCCTTAAGTTAGCACTCTCATCTCCACCCTCCGGATGAGGGGTCTCAGGCTCCTCATGGGTCACCTTCTCAACCCTGGGCCTCCCTCTTGTGGCCCATGGCTCAGCACCACATCCTCCACGTACTCTGCCTCGCGAAGACTTAGATGATCTACCACCGGCCATCCTCTAACACACACTGAAAGATTCAAACACCAACACGGTAATTCAAGGGAATAGCTCAGTTTAGGTCAAGTATAGTAAGTCCCTAATTACAGTGGCCAGTTGTGATTAGCCACTTACTTTACTCTTCGTACCCCGAGCATTACCTAACCTGACTACATCTGTATTTAAACCTACAAACAGCACATAACCCATATAACATGCGCACATAATACCGGTTAACATTACAGAATATACCTGATGGCATGTACCTACTCAGCCTGGCATCCCTTCCCTTTTATCCCATTCTCAGTTTAAGTTTAGGCTTCTTTTGAAAATATTTACCCATTTCACTTAAACTTTGGCTCTGATACCAAGTTGTGAGGACCCGTTCCTGTGACGCTCACAGCTGGTCAATCATCGCACTTAAAACATATAATTTTTATTAACTTTGCTAAAATCATGCAGCGGAAACACTTTAAACAAACATTTCTTTCCCCTTAAATAAACATTTTTGCAAAATAATACATCACCCATTACAAAATATCGTTCATTCGTATTACAATGCAAAAACATTAAACAAAAGAATGCCCTCCAAAAAGAGCCAAGTAGCCACCCCGTGCCATCCTCAGCAACATTACCTGCCGACTGGAAACACATAAAAAGTCAGCGTTGCTGAGTGAGTTCTAGTTTTATAAAACATTATATTACCTTTCATTCGTTAAAACCCTTTCTTTTACTATCGCACATGGTCACACATCATACGTACATCAAGGTAACAGTTATTATCTTCATCATCGTTCGTTTCATACATATAGCACGTTTCGCACATTTCGTACTTATCGCACTTTTCGTACATTTATTATCTCTCACTTCTATCTAGGCCCTGTCATATACTTAACCCCCTTCTTGAGCACAAAGCTATATCATCTAGGGTTAAGTGACAAGGACCCCATATCGCACGTATGGAGTAGTCACATAGACTAACTCCCCCTGTGTGTGTGAACTCTTATGGGTTAGCCAAAATCACACGCTACATAACACACAGTAATTAAAATCACACGTATTAGAGCAGTCACTAAGATTAGCTCTTACTGTGTGTATGAACCCTTATGAGTTAGCCAAAATCGCACGCTGTAAACACACAGTTGAGGTAACAACTCTCAATGAGTTATGAACCTCCTTTCATTTGCTTGCAAGAATTTTCATTCGTTCACTATGTTCCACTTTCATTATCTTAAATCATTTACTTCGTTAAGATAATACTTTACGTTCATTATCATAATCACACCACATAAAGTCACATCATCATATGTAATAAGGAGCATATCATACAATCATACATAATCATCATCAATCACACATCATCATTATGCATAGGCATCAATCATACATCATACATACCTAACATATCATCTATGACCTTGAAAGCCAACTTATAGGAACCCCCAGGAACCTCCAAAGTCAAAGCTTACCTCTACACATCTCCCCTAAAGTCAGAAGGTTAAACTATGTTCTCTCGGGTACCCGACCCCTATTTGGGTGTATGGACACCCTTCAGTCACATGGCCTCGCAGGCGACTGAACACTTAGGCGAATGAACATCAGGCGATTGGACCCTATGTGAATGGACACTAATACGGATGAACCTTAGTCGCATGACTCCCATGCGAATGATCCTCAGTCGCACGACTCACATGCGTATGGACCTCAGTCGCACGACTCACATGCGTATGGACCTCAGTCGCGCGACTCATATGCGTATGGACCTCAGTCGCATTCCTTTCGATCGCATGACCTCCAATCGCATAGCCCTAGCTGTATGCAGAATGCAGTTCATCCTAAACCCAATCTACCATTTTCGGCCTCCAAGCTCTCCCAAACCTGTTCTAAGCTCGATTCAACCATCCTAAACCTTAGAAACACATACCACAACACCATTCAAGCACACACAAGCTCGAAATCAAAACCCATTCGAATCACACACAAACACCCACACACGGGTTCAACACACACACACACATTTCAAAAACGGGTTTTACTATGTGTTCCAGCCCCAAATCAGTTGAAAACATGTAAAAGAGGGGTCCTAGAACACACATTAACAGCCCCTTCAAGTATAGCTTCCTACAAACCTGCTTTACTTTGACTTTTGCACTTGATTTTCAAGAAACTCCAAGCTTTTGTCCCTTCTCCCTTCTCCCCCTCTCTATAGCTGATTGAAATGGGTGTGGGAGGGGAGAATGGGCTGCCATTCCCCTTTTACACCCACTCTTCCAAACTCTTACCCTTTTTGGAAAGATTGGTCCCTCCACTTGGACCTTATTTCTTTTCTTTCTTTTTATTCTTTCTTTGGCTTTAAGGGAAAATAACCGGGTGTTACAATCCTTTTTGTAATATATTAGGATGTGAGCTATGACATGTCATAGTCACTAGTCAAAAGGCAATTTGCCTTTTGACTCTATATTGATTTTGTTGTCTTTCAATGTTCCAACTAGCTTTCCAAGTACAGCCGGTTGTAGGATGTAGTATAAAGTATCTCAGGGTCTTGTAATTTATTCAACACTTATGCATTGTAACTCTTGTAAGAGAACTTGAGATTATTATACAACATTCTTGAAAAACATATATATTTTTCTTGAGTTCCGTCTCATAGTTACTTGTGTTCTTTGCATTTTGTTCTTAAACCCGATTCCCTATTTGAACTGTGAAGTGTTCTAAAACTCTCCTCATTATGAGACTAATTGTATTGACCATCCCTTAACCGGTCCTGCAATTGATATCAGAGTATTCGGGGCTCTTGAATGTAAGTTCTCACCTTCTTAAATCATGTCAGTTCTCACACAACACTTAACATCTCAAATGGCAGCATCAAAGTCTGATATGGAAACTGGTACCATCGTAAAGTCCCTACTGGATCACCCCTGATGATTTTGATACCTTGTGTTTAATAATGGAAGGCTTCATCAATTCACAAGACAACAGGATGTGGGAGTTTGTTACCATAGGACCTTACATTCCACGCACCTCTTCAGCTGCTGCTGGAGGTGGCATGATCCTAAAAGAGGTGGCTGACTACACTAAAGAATATAGAAAAAGAATAGATGTAGATCAGAAAGCCATGAATGCCCTCCAAACTGCTTGTAAGGCCCCATTCCCGGGCACCTCACAGTTGGTCATTCATCGCACATGAAACATACTATTTCATAAATTTTAATAAACATTTTAGCAGAATTATCAAAAGAGACATCTCATTTCATTATAAAAGCTTTTATAAAGTACTACATCGATAATTGATTAATAGTCATAAACAGTGACCTTTAGTAGTAAGAGGATTCCTTAAGTAATCCCGTTTATCCGAATCCTCTACAGACACCATTTTGTTTTCTAATTACATGCAACATAAAACATTGCAAAAATATTAACAAAAGAATGCCATCCCAAAAGAGTTGAGTAGCCGCCTCGTGCCATCCTCCGCAACACTGCCTGCCAACTGGAACCACATAAAAAGTCAGCGTTGCTGAGTGAGTTCTAGTGTCATAATAAAACATACTTTCTTCCGTTAAAACCGTTCTTACATACATGCGATCACACAACATACGTACACATAGATAATATTATTATTATCTTCATTATTAATTCATTAGCTTTCGTCCGTGTACCGTTCATCCTTAACATTCATATCGTTTCTTTTGTTCGTACGTCTCTTACATACATTCGTACATTCATTACATTCGTCCGTACGTTCGTTAAGTTCATTCATTCGTTCATTACATTCATTCGTACGTATATTACGTTCGTTCGTACGTTCATTCATTCGGTGACATGTACAATACCCCGAACATTGTGCATTACTGCTGGTGCTGGACCTGTGATGATTAATCATGAACATTGTGCACTACTGCTGATCCAGTCACCTAGGGTAGGTACATACACCACTTATCTTTCCTCATTCATTCTGGATCAATGCCATGTGCTATACCCCGAATATTGGGCATTACTGCTGGTGCTGGACCTGTGATGATTAATCATGAACGTTATGCACTACTGTTGATCCAGTCACCTAGGGTAAACAGCAAGGATCCCATACATATGGTCAATCACAAAGACTGACCCCAATGTGCATCCTTCGGGGTAGCTAACCCACACACCATTGAGCTAACACCTTCAATGGGTGTGCACCTCCATACATTTGCTTGCAAGCCTTTTCTTACATTCATTCGTTCATTCATTAATGCATGCATTCATTCATCATGTTCCTCTTTCATTAACTTTCACTTTACATTTCTTATTAATTTCGTTTCATTCATTAATCATAACATGTATCGAAGCAAGTAATATCGATATTTACAAGTCATCAGTCATTACCATCATATAGGGCTACATCATACTTATCATACATACACCATGCATATACATGCAATACTATCATCATCGTGCCCAACGTAACTTCTAAGCCTCGACAGTTATCACACATGCTCCTACGGGAGCTATCACATCATTACTTACCCCTGCTCTTTTCCCGAAAGTCAGTAATCGAACTATATCTCTCCTCGTATCCAACAGCCCTACTTGGGCGACTGGGCCCCTTCAATCGCATGGCCTCCATGCCACTGAACACTATGCGATTGAGCCAATACGGATGAGCATCCATGCGAATGAACTCCCAATCGTACGAATGGACTTTCTATCATTCGAATGAGCACTATGCGAATGAGCTTCTACTCGACTAAACCCTTAGTCTTGCGAGTGAACAGCTATACAAATGGACCTATGCGACTGAACTCTCGGTCGTATGAACTGTCGTGCTACTAAATCCCCAGTCTTACGATTGAGCCTCAGTCATGCGATTGAGCCTCAGTCGTGCGATTGAGCCTCAGTCGTCCCTCAGTCGGCCGATTGGCCCTCCAGTCTCCTAGCCCTAGCTGGGCAGCGACTGTAGTTCATCCCGAACTACAGCCACGACATACGGCCTTCAAACCCGTCTAAACTCATCCCAAGCCCAAATTAACCCTCCTAAACCTCAGGGAATCATACTATGACATCATACAAGCACATAAAAGTCCATAATCGCACTCTAAACACACTATACACAATCAAACCCAAATGGGTCAAACATACACATTTCAAAAATGGGTTTACATGTGTTCTAGCCCCAAAATCATTTGAAAACAGGTAAATGAGGGGTCCTAGAACTCACACGAACAAGAAGAAGATGAAGATCTTCGTTTGGACTAGTTACTCGACGAGTTTCGAGCCCGGATCACCACTTTTCTCTCTTTTTCTCTTCTTTCTCTCTTCTCTTCTTTCCGACTGAGTTTTGCAAGTGTGGGGAGGAGAGATGGCTGCCCCCTCCCTTAAAGCTACAGTCCAGTCACCCGAACCCAGGCGTATGGGCACTCCAGTCGCCCGAACACCATGCAACTGGACCTTCAGTCGCCTGAGCTCCATGCGATTGGGCCTCCAGTCGCATGACACGCAAAAAATAAACTTTTCGGGCATTACAAGTCCACCCCCCTTATTTAGGTTTCGTCCCCAAAACCTATTATTCCTCGAACAAGCGTGGGTAATACTGTCTCATCTCTTCTTCGGCTTCCCACGTTGACTCGGATCCCTTCCTGTGCTGCCACTGTACCCGCACAAGAGGAACCACTTTATTTCTCAGTCTCTTCTCCTTTCGGTCGATGATCGCCACTGGTTGCTCCACGTAGTTGAGCCGTTCATCTACTTCGATATCCTCCAGTGGAACAATCATATATTCATCTACCAAACACTTTCTCAGATGTTATACGTGGAAGGTCGGGTGAATTCCACTTAACTCATCTGGTAACTCCAACCTATAGGCCACCTCTCCTACTCGAGCA
>BJCO01750265.1:0-12418 GCA_018326465.1 Flaveria floridana | reverse complement strand
ACAAATTAATTATCACGCATAACAAGTCCTCAAAGTTTCAAAATAGCATAAAAGGTCCTTATAAAACTTAACAAAGTTAACTTTTAATTTAATGAAAAATTTGACACTTCAACTGAAGTTGTCAGTGAGCAAGGGAAAATCAGCAGCCAAGAACAACAAGCTGGTGATGAGGAAGAAGACTTAGGTCCAATTATCTCATCCCCCAATGATTCTTCTACTGAAGATGAGGGGAATCATAGACTAAAGGTGCAAAAACGGTCTAAAAGATGTACTTATTTAGTCTCCAAGGTTAGTCACTTGGAATCTCAAGTGACTACGTTGAAAAGAAGGGTCAATGATCAATAACTTTAGATTTTTGATCTCAAGGAACAACTAGTTAGGAGACCCTTCAGAAGGATTCAACCAGGAACATAAGAACCTGAGGATGTAGTTGACTTAACCTCCATCTCACCTATGCAAGTGGGTGATGCTACCAAAAAGGGGAAGGAAGTTACAATCATAAACCTAGGAGTCCTTCTCAGAGTATGGATATTGAGAACTCACCAACCTCACTAGCAATTGTCCAAACTCAGCAACCTCCTCAAATTCACATTAATGTAGACTCACTTATCTAGAGTTTATTTGGGGAGGGTATACTTAGGGCAATGTCATACCCATCTTTTGGCGTTGCAAATGAAATACATAGGGTGGAGGTATGATGCTGAAAAAAGAGCCCACATACTGCATAGAGTTCAAGGACAGCAAGAGGTCTTAAATTTTCAGATCTTGAACTACTATGACAGCCTTTCTCTAGTCAATATGCCACTTGCCAACCCAAGTCAAAACATGTAAGCTGACATACCGGCTGAGAGAATTCAAGACAGGATCATGGAAGAATTCAGACATAGAATAAGACAATTGTAAGCAGGCAATGTCATTGGTCAACTGGATGTTAAGGTGGACCCTAAGATTAGCTTCAAAGGGGAATCCTTGACTGAAGGCCCAGTGACTGAACCTGTGAGCATTGTTATAGAGTCAAGCACTTTAACAACATTGTGTATCCTCAGTGAGGCACTATTTGGTGAAGGTGTTTCAAAACCTCTCTCTGGCCAGAGCCTCACTGCCGAATCAGGCAATAAAGGCCAAGGCTTTCTCCACCCTGAGTCACCAAGGCCTGTGAGTGACAAAGGGAAAAGGCAATGGACACCAGCGCAGATTGAGGAGGACGAAAGAGTGAGGAAGAGGACGCTAAGGTGAGAGAGTTCAATTGGTTCATCGGGCTTCATGGAAGCTGCAATCAGGACATCCCCTAGGCCAAACACTAAAAATGATCGATTTGAGGGCTGCCAGATTGAACTATTTGGGAGCCAAAAACTACAGCATTGATGAATTCTGTTGGTCCATCAATGATCGAAAAATAGTGCTAATAATGAGAAACACAATTAAACACCACTAAAATGAGTATCTAAACAATAATCTATAGAAAGAGTTTCAAAATGTGCCCATTTTTAACCAAACATGAATCAAAACACAAAGAACAAGGCTCAATGATAATGTAAATGATTATTCCAGCCAACATACCCACTAAGAATAGTAATGCAAAATGAATATTCTCTGATTAGAATTTGTGCAAAACTTACTATAAAAGATTACAACGATTCATATATATAGCAGAGCTAGTTTCGCTAACAGTTTCGTTGGGTAGCGAAACTGTCCTGACCTGATGCTTAGATTCACTCGGCAGCGAAACACAAGTTTCACCAGGTGACCTAAGTGAACTGACTACAAGCGAAACTATAGTTTCACTCGTAGTTTTGCTGGGTCAGTGCGAACTACTACAAAACATAAACTAACTACCATTTACATATACAAAACAAACTAACATAGATCCTATTACAAACAAAGCAAAATAAACTAACTACAAAGGTGAGTCCAACATATACTTGATCTTCAATACTCCCCTAGGTTGGACCTCACCGGCTTTAGCTTGATTTTCCTCTTATGCTCCAGCCTGGTCTTCGACTTGCCCTTCATCCTCCTTGGCCTTCTTAGTTGCTTCCTATTCAGCTCCAACCTCTTTTACAACATCATCTTTAACTCTATCAGCCTTTTTTTCAATAGTGCCAGCTTTCTCCGATATGTCTTGTTCAGTTCTAGCTACCCTTTCTTTTTCATCATGTGCACTAGCTTGAAGTAATTGCTTTGTTAGATCCTGCACGTCCATCCTTGTTTCATCAGCTTGAATAACTTTCTTGGTTAGCTCCATGACTTCAGCTCTCACTCCTCGAGCTTTATTAGCAACCCTGATAAATAGACTGGCTTCAGTTCTAGTTTTAGCTCCAGCTCCTGCCTTTATGTGATTTTCACATTATATCCTAAAATCTTCATCTCCAAACAGAAAAACTTCCATTGGATCAAACAATCTGATCTCTTATTCACCTTTCAATCTGATCACAGCTTCCCCAGTATTATTGTCATAAAACCACTTGACAAAATCTAGTAGCATCAGGGGAAGTGGATTGGGAACTCAAACTCTATTTACTGTTTTGGCAGGCTTTAATTTCAATACAATCTTGCCCTTGCCAGTCGCCCAATCCAAGTCTTTCTTTGACCTCCTTCTCTCAGGCTTCATATATCCAAAGGCTTCAAAGTTGTCATTTAGCCCCTTCTTAATTTCTTTTTCAAGCATTATAGCTCTCTCACTCGTATCAGCATCAATAAGAGGAATCTCATCCAACCTCCTTAGATACCACCTAGGAAAGGTCTTAAAAGCCTTCCTCTTGTTTAGGTAGTAGATCTTTCCTCCTCACCTCTTGATCATAAATAATTTGAGGTCAGCATTGTACTTCCAGCTTATTATCTTTTTGTCTGCATCGTTCTTGCTCGGTTCTTTAATATTTTAGAACAAAAGAGTTATCTCTTCTGGCTCCTTTTCCTTTTCAAACCAATATTCTTAGGCAATCTCTATTACATCTCCTTCAGTAGACACTCTCTGAGCCACACATGTCACTTACCTCTCATCAACTTCATAGTATTCTTGCTTAGAGCTGTAATCAACAAGCTGTTCATCAACCTCTTCCTCTTCATCAACTAGCCTCATGTCAGGCTCTTTTCCTTTGTCTTTATCCCTTTTTTCTACATGCAACTCCTCTCCACACAAATCTTTCTCTATATCAAACCTCAAATTGAATTCAGCCTCAGGAACTTCAATTCCTCCTACATTCACTTCCTTCTCAACACCACTAGTTCCAGCACCTTCTCCTACATCACCAGCACCTTCACCCACATCACCTGCACCAGCTCCACTTGTATCAACATCAAATCTTGTATCTGCAGCTCCACTTGGGCCTTCTCCTGCCATTGCTGATCCTCTAATGTTAAGGAATTCATACCTTGAGGTATCAGTAAGATCATTCAGCTCAACTTTGGTTCTTTGATTTGGCAGGCCGGCCACTTCTTTCAGTTCATTCATCTCTTTAAACAATGTCTTTATAATATCCTGTTGATCCAACGCCATCTTCTTCAAACCTTCAATGACCAAATCCTTTGTCTTCTCCCTGATCTCTTGATTTACTAACTTTGTCTTGATCATACTCGGCTTATTTGCCACCGATGCACTAACATTTCTGATTACATCCTGATCCAACTCAGATCTGGCATCTTTTCTACCAGGTTGTTCTGAGAAGGTCTGTTGCTTGTGCTTTGTTCTCCTTTCAGATACATTGGTTGGTTCACTCTCTTCAGCCCTTCTTTTACTCCTCCTTTTCTTCTTCACTATTACCTCCTCAGCCATCTCGGCAATTTCTTCCTCAAAGTCATACTCTTTTTCTGTCGCATATCTTATTCTTTTATTGATTGCTTCTTCTTGCTTTTTTATGTTTTCCTCAGCATTTTTGTATTCAGTCTCAATCAATCTTCTAATGTAATTCCACCTCTCTGTTGGATACATGTTCTCCCACAAATAAGTTATCTTTCCACTGAAATCATGTCTAACTGCTGAACAGTCGACAAATATCCTTGTATTCATTTGTGCCAGTCTTTTGATTTCTTTGTGTCTTGGAACATTTGGAATCAGATCATTTATCAACATTTGGACAAACCTAGGGTATAACAACAATTTTTCTTTCTTCAGGGCCATTATGTTCTCAGTCATACAATAAAATATCAGTTTTGCAATGCCCGCCTTTGACCTTTGCATAAAATGATCATGGCCCTGGCCCAACGTATATTCAGCTCATCTGATACTCCCTTCCTATGATCCAGACACATAATAAAGACATGGGCAATATATCTCCATTCCTTTGATAGAAGGGATTTCTTGATTTCCTTCTTGGATCCAAAGGGTGGCCCTTCATACCCTATACTCCTGAATGCCTCTAGAACTTGGGCATCAGACAACACCACCTCTGGCCCACAGTCATCTTCCAATCGTAGTACTCTGGCTATAGTTTCCACTGTGATAACAATATTATGACCTTCAATTCTGGCAACTATACGGTTTGGCACGGATCCAATGTCATACTCTGTAGATCTCCAGAAATCTCTCACATGTAGATCATAGATGGTGGGCATATGTGAGATGGCATAGCATATGGGAGATTGCCTTAGGCATCTAATGCAGTCTCTAAAAGCCTACTGCTTTTGGATTTCCGTCATCCAGTAGAGCAACGATGTTGAACTTTTCATCGAACTTCAAGTTAGCCATATTAACTGAAATGGAAACAGTAGTAGGTTAGTTATTAATATATATACATAAATAGACAAATGAGATTATAAAAAATAACAAAAAATTTTATGTTTTGGCTAGTTTCGCTGCGGCGAAACTATAATTTCGCTGGGCGAAATAGTTAGTTTCGCTAAGACAAACCGTAAATTCCTTGATACTTAGGCATAGATTCGCTGAGTCTTAGGCATTGAGTTATGTGTTTTAGCTATTAATTAGTTTCGCTGACAACTATTTTTGTAATTTCGCCTAAGGAAAACTGTATCTCGCTAATAGTTTCGCTTAAGTTTAGAGAAAAATTTTATGCCAAGCGAATCTATAGTTTCACTGAAATCTTTCTAGCGAATTTGTCAAATGTGCTTGGACAGCACAACGTTACAGTTTTGCTCGAAACATTGAACTTTCGTTCAGATTCGCTGTTCTAGCTCGCAATTTCATTAAACGAAATCACAACCTTTTAAACACAACAAATCAATTTCAGGCAATCACTTAGCCAAAATAAAACAGATTAAAGTTAGGAATAATGGTCTCCTAACTAACCTAAACAATAAACGTTAGTTTATTTCAATAAAAATAAACAATGCAGGATTTTCATAAAATCGTCAAGAGAAACTAGGGCTTTGGTATTTTCGCTGTTGTGAGAAACATTTTTCACACTGTGCGATATATACCTCATTGGTTCGCTGAAAGCGAAACTATAATTTCACCACTCGTGTAGTTGAGTGGCTCACAGTTGAGCGTGACTATTGGCGAATCTATAGTTTCGCTGGGCGAATCTCCCGGCGAAATTATAATTTTGCCCGTAGTTTCGTTTTTTATTAATATTTTAGTATAAGTTTTATGTTTATACAAACATTTGTTAGAAATAACTTCCTCATCCCATAATTCCCACTTATACAAAAACAAACTACTAAACTAATTTAAACAGAAAAATAATATGAATAAATAAAATAAAATGAAATATAATAAAATAAAATAAAATAAAATTTAAAGCATAAAAATGCATCTTTTTCTCGAAGTATTCCAGAAATCAAGGCTTGACGAGATTGCTGATATGCTTTTCCACTTAAACCCATGCCTTATTCTTTTTAATGCGTAATCTGCAGCTGTCTTTATCATGTTTTGAGTATATTTTAAGAAACTCCAGTAACTTGATCCTCACAGACATTTAACAAAGAACTCATCTCAACATCAAGGTTTATTGAGTGTAATCATTGATTTTGCTTGAATAGTTCTGAGTTGACCCTGATGCATGCATATGATAGCATGCTCATTGACGAGACACTTTACAATACAAACTCTATAACTGATGATGACAGCTCCAGGTCTGTACTCACGTATAATATAGGAGATGTTCATCTTATTCCAAAATATGAGAGCTTCAGATCAATGCTTACGCATAGCAGAGAAGATCATCTAAATGTGTTGATTAGAGCTTCAGGTCAATGCTTTTGCATAACAGAGAAGATCATCACTCCAGGTCAATGCTCACGCATAGCAGAGGAGATAAACAGGCATTTTATTTTTCTATTTGAGCTAAGGGATGGGGAAGATCTTGATGACCTAGACCTAACACAGACTAAGGACAGGCTCAAGACAGAAATCAACCACTCTCAACCAAGTTTTGACGAGACTTGTATCTTTGTGAAGGCCAAGATGTCATGAGAATGATCCTTATCACCGAGTTCTTGATCTTTAGTTTAGCAGTGCAATCATTGTTTACTTCGTTTTTCAGGCTGAGTCTACCATGCATATCCCAACATAAGCTGTTGACCTCTTCCTAACTTCTTTTTTTGGGTTCCTCAGAAGACAAAACTGAAAAACTTTATTTCAAAAGTGTATTCTCCCACTAAATTTCTATTTAACTGCTATGAAACAAAAAATGAAATTTCTCTTTCTTTATTTTTGTTTTCATATATATTTGTAGACTAAAATAAAAAATAAGAAGAAATATGGGATATCGGAAGTTATTTGACAAATGTAAAATATAGAACAGGTTATTTAAAACTAACTATACATTTTATTAGAAAAAGAGTTTTTCAGAAAGATATTAGACCCAACATAAAGATCAGTTCATAAAAGTAAGGTTTATCAAATGTTTTTATGAAAAGATTTGCTCTTTGACTTTTTGTGTCGATTGAAATAATATCTATAAACCCCTTTTCTTGAGCATCTCGGATTGCATGAACCCTTGTTTCAATGTGCTTGGTTCGAGTGTGATGAATTGGATTTTTGGCAATACCAATAGCAGCTTCATTATCACAGAAGAGTGGTGTATGAAGGAAATTGATGCCATAGTCCATCATCTGATGCTGGATCCAAAGCACTTGGCAGCAGCAGCTAGAGGCAGTAACATATTCAGCTTCACCTGTAGATAAACATACAGTTGTCTGCTTTTTGCTTTGCCATGAAACAAGACAACCCCTTAGATACTGGCATCCACCAGTGACTGATTTCCTGTTCATCTTGCAACCTCCATGATCACTGTCAGAATAGGCATGGAAATCAAAGTTTCCTCCTTTAGGATACCAAAGGCCCAAGCGGGAGGACCCTTTGAGATATCGAAAGATACGTTTAACAGCCTTTTAATGAGATTCCTTCGGATTTGCTTGATAACACGCATAGTAGCACCGGCGAACGCAATATCCGGATGACTCGCAGTGAGATACATGAGGGACCCAATCATAGAACGATAACGATGAGTATCTACGGGTTTCCCATTATCATCCGGAGTTAAGCACGTTTGAGCAGTAAATAGATTGAGTTCTGGAGAAGCATCATCCATCTTGAATTTCTTGAGAATCTCCAGAACATACTTTTCTTGATGAATCAGAATGCTATCAGGCTTTTGTTCAACCTGCAATCCTAAGAAAAAGCATAACTCCCCCCATCATGCTCATTTCAAAGTGATCCTTCATCACTTATTCAAACTCTCTACATAGTTTGTCTTTTGTTGACCTAAAAATGATGTCATTAACGTACACTTGAACAATCAACATTTCACCATCAACTTTTTTCTTGAATAGTGTCATATCTATACTGCTACAAGAGAAGCCTTTGCTGAGCAGATATTTTGTCAAGGTTTCATACTAGATATGAGGTGCTTGATGTAATCCATATAAGGATTTATCAAGCTCATACAATTTATCTGGGAAATCTGGATCCTCGAAACCTGGAGGCTGATAGACATATATCTCCTCATTAATGTTCCCATATAGAAATGCACACTTTACGTCGATTTGAAAGAACTTAAAGTTCTTATGAGCTGCGTGAGCAAGAAAGATTCTGATAGCTTCAATGCAAGCAACCGGAGCAAACACTTTAGTGTAGTCAATTCCCTCCTCTTGAGCAAATCCCTGAACAACCAGCCTAGATCTGTTACTGATTACAATTCCTCGATCATCTGGTTTGTTCCGCGTAGACCCATTTAGTACTGATAGGAAACTTATTTGGAGGCAGACCAACTAGCTGCCAAACCTTGAGTTTCCAGAATTGCTGAAGCTCCATTTGCATAGATTCAACCTAACTTGAGTCCTGAAGTGCTGCTGTGACATTCTTGGGTACAATTTGAGATAAGAAACATGCATAGAGACATTCATTTATCAATCCAGATTGACTTCATTTCCTCACACCATCAGTAATGGAACCAATGATGTAATCATGTGGGTGTTCTTTTAGGGTTTTGAAATTGGTGTTAAAGGTTAACGGGTTTGAATAAGATGATGATTTAGTTTGGGATTATTGCGAAAGGGAAGATGGTTGTGATTGAGGAGTTGGTTGTACTAGAGGTGTGGGTGGAACATCAAATGGAGGTGGTGGTGGAGGATCAATCAGTGGTTATGGGTGAGGTTTAGGTTGTGGAGGTGGTTGTGGTTGTTATTGTGGATCTGGTGGAGGAATGATTTGCATACTAGTTTGAGGAACAACATCATTATCAAAGACTGGGAGATTGAATGATTTGAAGACAGTGTTAGAGTCATAAAACCATTCTAGGTCCGACCCCATGTTTAGCAAATTTGACTCTTGCCAATCAACATAGATGGATTCCTGCATAATGTGCGTTCTTTTATTGTACACCCGATACGCCTTTTGTGAGGAAGAGTAGCCAACAAATAAACGTTCTTCAGAAACAGCACCAAACTTTGAATTCCTGAGCTTGCGTATTTAGTAATGTACATGAGCAACCAATTGGACGAAAGAAGTCAATCAAGGGTTTTTGTTTATGAAGAAGCTCATACGGAGTCTTCATTTTCCTTTTTATGATAAGCACCATGTTCAGTACATAGGATGCATAATTAACTGCTTCTGCCCAAAAAATAATTGGAAGCTTTGACTCAGTCAGCGTAGTCCTTGCTGCTTCGATAAGCGTCCGATTCTTTCTTTCAGCAACATCATTTTGTTGAGGTGTTCTGGCAGCACTAAACTATCTGAAAATTCCCTTGCTTGCACAAAATGAGTCCAAGATGTGGTTTTTGAATTCGGTTCCATTGTCGCTTCTGATGGCCATAACCTTCCATTTGATGATGGTCTCAATTGACAGGATCAGCTTTTGCAACTCTTCTACGGTGTCACTTTTATTTACAAGACATCTCACCCAAGAGTATCTTATATAATCATCTGTAATAACCAAACAGTAAGATTTCTTAGCGATAGATTTAACACTAATAGGACCAAATAAGTCAGTATGTAACAATTCAAGGGGATGTGAAATTGTATTTTCAAGCTTAAGCTTATATGGCCTTTTGTGCTGCTTTCCTTGAGCACAAGCCATGCATTTTTCTACCAATAAAAAATCCTTAAGTGGTAGCCCCCTGACAAGATTGTTTTTAACCAACTTATTTATGTTTTAAAATTAACATGTCCTAATCGTCTATGCCACAAGAAGGATTCGGATGATGAAGCCTTTGACAGGAGACATGTCACAGTCGAGGTAGATTTTGTTGATCCCATATCCAGCAAGTATGTATCACTCCTTCTTGGAGCTCGGATGATTATTAATTCCTCTGGAACAGTGAACTCAGGTTTCAAGAACAAGCATTCATTTGACATAAATAATACTGGAAAGTCTTTATCACATATCTGTGATACACTCAACAAGTCGAATGCTAGTTCTATAACATAGTTCACTTTCTCTAAAGTCAATGAACCATTTGAGACTTCTCCTTGACCAATCATCTTTCCATCTTTCTTGTCTCCAGCAAATGCAACATATCCTCTATTTATTATCCTATAGTTGGTGAGAATGTCCTTCAACCCGGTCATATGCCTGGAACATCCGCTATCAACATGCCATAAGCTATTGACAGCTTTTCTTGAATTATCCTGGCATTAGAACACAATGATTGTTAGGCTTTAGAAATAGAGACCCAACTTTTGACAAACTTGGGTTTTGAAGCATAAGAATATGTATAAAAGAAATTCTTTAGAAAGTGATTTAATCTACTTCCCAAAGAACTTTATGTATATTTTTATCAACATAGTTTGGACATTGTTTAATTACATGATCATCCTTCCCACATTTAAAGCAATGGGATTTCAAACCTTGTTTTGTAGTTTTGAACAGAAGTTTGATGAACTACTCTATCTTCCTTAGATTCAGTCACATGTTAATTAGAATTGTTGCACGTATCATATGATTTTTTTATATTTTCTTTCAAGACCTTAATTTTGGCAGATTCTGATTCATTTACATTAATAATTTTAATCTCTGAGGAAGATGTTCCTATTTCTTTCGGTTTAGAAATCCGAATTAGGGTAAAAGATGGGATAGGATGGGAAAGGAACTTTTCAAAAAAATTTGAGTCTGTAAGTCTGACTAAAGCTTCATTTGGACATTCATCATTTTCATTAACAAAAGCATTGATAACATTTGTAATTGAGATAGAAACATCTGATGATGAATAAGATGGACTTGAACTAGAACTACATAAGCCATTGTCTGAAACTGACTGCTGGGATATAAAACTACTTAAGCTAGTGTCTTTCAAAGACTTTTTGGAATCACAAAAGCTATAACTAGAGCTGCCCAAACCACTACTGTTACCATAACCATAATCTTCTCGAATCTCCTTATGATTCTGTTGGACCAAAAGAACCAATGAGCCAGATCAGAAAAACCTTTAAGTCCCATAGACATCATAACAACTGAAGATGTCTACATCAGCTGAAGACAAAGTCTGAAGACAAGTACTGAAGACAAAGTTTGAAGTCAAGTGCTGAAGACAAAGTCTGAAGTCAAGTGCTGAAGACAAAGTCTAAAGACAAGTGCTGAAGACAAAGTCTGAAGACTAAGCCTTCAGAGGTTGTCACAACAGCTGAAGTAGTACTCTTCAGTAGTTGTGATGGTTTCCTTTTTCAGTAGTTGTCTTTTTCAGTTCAGTAGTTTGTAATCAGTAGTTTGTTATAAGTAGCTCAGTAGTTTGTTTTCAGTAGTTGTAGTATTAGTTAATACTTAGCTTCTTTTGTAAGAAGATGTCCTCAGTTGTTGTGGACATCTTCAGTAGTTTAGTTAGTTTCAGTTGTTTTTGTAAAACGGTTAGATGTCACTATCAAGTGACATCAACTGACGTCACCTTACCTCTATAAAAGGAAGGTTGACCTAATTTGTAATAGTTGAAGCTTGTGTATGAATGAATACATCCTCTTTTGCAGAAAACATTCTCTCTTTATAACCGTACTGTTTCATTGAATATCCTTTGTGTTCTTGCTTAAATTTCATCTAATTCGTATACTATTCCGCTGCGAATCATAACCTAATTGATCAAACTAGATCTTAGATCCCTTCAAATGGTATCAGAGCAGGTTAATCATTGATCGATTTAACAATTGATCATTGAAACTGCTCTTTTGATATCTAAGTTTGATCGAATTAGCAAATTTGCAAGAATTGGTTATAAAGTTTGATTTTCTGTTGCTTCCGGTGAATTAATTTGAGGTTCTTCGTGTTTAAAACAGAGTTGTTGAGTTTTGAGCTAGATTTGTTAAAATTACATTGAACTTGCTTGAATTTGTGAAAATGGCTACACCAACAAATGATCCTCATAATACTGGCTCCTCAACAAAGCCTCGATGCTTTTTAGGAGTGAGTATAACATATGGCAACGCCGAATGCTCCATCACCTGTCTATCAATAGCGCAGGATGTTGGAAGTCTGTGGTTTATGGACCATACAAGCCTATGGTGAGTCTTTCGGAGAAAAATGAGATGGTTCCGAAGAAACCAGAGCAATATTCGGATGAGGATCTAAAACTGTTTGAAATTGATGCTAAAGCCATGGAATTCTGGCCATGGCACTGCCTAATGAAATCTATTCAGGGCTTATGCATCATGAAAAAGCTCATGATCTCTGGGTTGCTCTGAAGGAACAATTCGGAGGAACTGATGACGTTTTGGCAAACACTAGAGAAATTCTTGCCCAGCAATATGATACATTCTCTTATAGAAAGGGTGAGTCTCTGACTCAGCAGTTTGAGTGATTTTCTTGTTTGATATCTGAGTTGAAGATGGTTAAACAGGAATACTCAAACAGCCAGATGAACAACAGATTTCTCAGATCCCTACCTGAGAGATGGGACACATATACTATTGTCCTACGCTCCAATGTAAATCTGGACACTCTATCTCTCACCCAACTTCATGGGAAACTGTTGACATTTGAACGAGAGATAGAACAGAAAAGGAAACTGTCTTCATCTGGGAAGCTCACTGATGACTTTG